>JAODUH010054235.1:0-18519 GCA_027564835.1 Typhlichthys subterraneus
TCTCTCTCTCGCTCTCTCTCTCTCTCTCTCTCTCTCTCTCTCTCTCTCTCTCTCTCTCTCTCTCTCTCTCGCTCTCTCACGCATACACATACACATACACGCACACACACATCATTTAACAATGCACAATGTGAATGATTGTATTTAAAAGGGGATTTTAATCTATGCTGTGTTTTATTTGGGAGATTGAGAGAAACATGAAGTATGCATGTGAAGAGTGTGTGTGTGTGCGTGCCAGTGTTTCCCGACAGCTCCGTCTTTGAACGGAAAGGCAGTTGCTAAGAAACCAAGAGTTCTGTGTCTCTCACGTCTGTTCACTTTAGTTAATTTCAAGACACATCAGTTCAATTTGCTCTTCTTTGCTCGCATGGGAATTCTGACTCGCTGTCTTAACAGAAGAAGAGTATAAACAAATGGTTTCACAAGCACGCCAGTTCCCTAGCACAATTCTTTGGTTTGGATATTGTGCAAAGTGGTATCTTATCTAAACAAATGTAATCCTTGCGATGATGCAAATTAAGATAATTTAATACACTACGCTGAGTTCTTATCTGCTGCACTTTGCCCTGTAGGGAGACCTGAACCATACGTAGTAAGGCCTGCTGTTCAGTAAGCTTTCAGTGGCATCTCTTGTAAAATGGCTGTTTTTTATTCTTGACAGACCACATGCACATATAGGACATAATAACCATTAGCAGAAAACACAGTGTGATCGCAGGCGTCGCAAAAGCTATAGTCTCCCAGGCGCAGAATCCAGGTGCGTTTCTGCACAGTGGAAACTAGGACACTCTGAGGCCTGCAGAGTCTCAAGATGAGTTAGCAGAGGGACACCGCATCCTCACCTTTGACCCATCAAGGCACCTGGTGTGCACACCTATTACATTACCTGCATTGCAAATGATTGCCTTCCCCATGTCATTTATATCCCAGTCACAGTAACCAGCCATAGATGGGATTATCAAAAGCCATTTTATAATTATGGCTTAATACCATTGGGCAGTGAGTCCTTCAGAGAAGAAGCAGCATGGGTGAACAGTTCAGCATGTTTCAACGCTGTAGTTTGTCCTCAGCAGTACTGTAAAACACATGCACTGGTCCCACGCAGAGAGAGTGCGTTGTGTGTTATTGATAACACATTGGCATGAAGCTGGGCTCGTCACTGCTGCTTAGTAAACAAAGAGAAGACGTATGCATGTTGCTCAAACCTAATTTGAAACATTCTATGTGCATCCATTACAGTATATTGGTCTCACAGCCTGGAGAGATGCAGTAGGAGTTTTATCACAGCTGCAATTGACGTTTGTCTGTAATGTTGGTACTCCAAAAGGAATACATTCATGTTTAATGTGCAGAAATGTTAATCATTCGCAGATTTGTGACTTTGTGCAGGCTTTGTGTTAATGATCATGACATACTGGGAGGCGTTTCAGCACTTTTTAAAAGAATAAAATGATCACCGAATTGCCTCGGGACGCATAAAACATTAGGGATTCTTTTGCATTCATTTAATTGATATTATGTTGATGATTTAATGGCTGTTATCAGTAAAATGACGGCACCTTTGAGACCATCCAGCATCCAGGATTGTTTCTACTTTATAGGCAAAAACACTTTTCCAAATCTGTACTGTATCTGGAGTCAATGCGTCTCCATCTGTTAGCAACAACTGTTTATCTCCTCCTTCCAAAGTAAGATGAATTCCACAGCAGACCCAAACAGCAATATCTTTTATTTGTACTGAGGCGAGCTTTGCTGTACACTAACAAAGACACAATGGGACAGATGAGTGCAACCTGCCACACAGATCTGTCCAGTCCGAACACCCCCGTCTTTTTCACCTCTGGCCAGCACAGGCTGTCATGGAAACAAACCGTCTGAATAGCCATCAGTTGCACACTGACAAAAAAAGTAAACAGTGATAAACACTGCTGCATAAACAGCAATGCTTCCACATGTGCACAGAGAAATTAGCATGAATATGGGACGAATGCACACACATACAAATATGCCAGCACCACAAACAGTGTCAGCCCACCCTCTGGCTTGTTACACCAGTATTTCATAACCCACCATTAAAATGGTTTACAATTATTATTATTATTATTATTATTTTTTTTTTTTCATAATTTTACCTGTTTACCTGCTGCCTCGGTGTGGATTCTCTGACGTTTTGTTGCCATGGTGTTCAGCAGAGTGGGGCTGTTTACACTGGCTATAATGACCTGTTCCCCCTGTCTTTGTGTGTGTGTGTGTGTGTGTGTGTGTGTGTGTGTGTGTGGTCTAGTGTGCCCAGGGCACTGCAAGCATGCCTGTACAGACACGGGGGAGTGCTGCCACAGGCAGTGTCTGGGCAGCTGCACGGAGCCCAACAACGACCGGGCCTGTTCTGCATGCCTCCACTACTACGACGAGGGCCGCTGCGTGCCGGAGTGCCCCCCCGACACATACAGGTTTGAGGGCTGGCGGTGCATCACCATGGACCTGTGTGCCCGCGTCAACATTCCCCAGGACGTGGACTTTGTCATCCACGGGGGAGAGTGCATGGCCGACTGCCCCTCTGGCTTCACACGCAACGAGACCAACAGGTAAAGACACCCGCCTGTGCTACTGGTATGTTATCATGGGTGTTTTGACCCAGTGTCCTCAATGATGAGGAAACAGGGGCGGAACTAAGACACGCCCCTCTAACCCTTGGTCACCACATTTTCATCAAGGGCCAAACACATTTGTATTGCTTTGTTCTGCAGAGGATCTTCAAATGATACACAATTCAAGGACATAAATTAGACCAAATAATAATTTTGCACAATCCATGTCTCAGTTTTTGATTTGAACATATTAGTTTCCCCTCATCTATATTTACCTTAGATAATTGTAATTGATTGATTACATCAGTAGGATTCAGCAGAATTCACCTCATCAGGCCATTTCACAGAAAAAAACATTGGGGCATTGGTTCTACAAACGCTGTAGTTTGGAATAAATCATTATCTTGCATGGCAAATCCTTTACGTAAAGCTTCACATTAGCTGACCTGACCCTTTGTTTCTTAGAAAGAAGTCTCAAAGCCTGGAGGCTTAATAGCATGATAGGCTATTAATGATTGAATCCTAGACTTTACACACATTCTAAAAGAAGTACTAGGTCACCAAAGATGGTGCTCTGTCTAAGATTTGTGGTTTCTGGGATTTATACAAATTAACATTGCTTAGCAGTTTTCAGGGTGGGTTCTTCAGAACAGTAACGATAGAAGCAACTTTTATCCAGCTATTTTTGCTGCTTGACTTAGGACAAGAATGAGCTTTGTTAGTGCACCCTATCTCCCTGTTTGTACATGTCATATTCCAAACTTTCCATGTCGAGTGCTGCTGTATAATTTCTTGGCCACATCACTCGTGTTTTGTCTTGGAGGACAAGAAATGAGTCACTCATAAAACACAGTTAAGATGGAGGCCCATAAAAGAGCCGTCTCACATGACCTTGTGTTACAGAACATTTATTTCCCTAAAACCCTTTTGGAACAGGGGAGCGGACAATTCATTTCAGGGCGAGGTGTGTCAGAAACGTGAGGTTTACAATGGACTCTGCTCATTCTTCATGGGTAATCTCATGTTTGATTCCCCCCACCCAAACCTTTGTTCTCCAGCATGTTGTGCAGTGCGTGTCACGGCCTGTGCGATAAGACATGCCCGTCCTCAGTAATCGACTCAGTGGACGCTGCCCAGGCTTTAATGGGCTGCACCGTCATCAAGGGCAACCTGCATATCAACATCCGCCGTGGAAGTGAGTGCCGTAAATACAGTATCACCAGCACATAGCGATGAAACTGTCACACACAAGCAGAACATTAATAGACTGTAATTCTAGTGTGCTTACATAGACTATAGCAGTTAAGAGCAAACTGAACTGCATAACCTTTTATGTTAACATTATAGGGGCCCGCCCCTTGGAAATGGAAATCCTTCACTTTAAATGTGTTGATTAATTTAGTCTGTTTAGTCTGTTAGTCTGTGTTGGAAAATCACCATCGCACATTTGTTGTTTTGATTAACTGAAGGTGATCCAGTTGCATGCTGATGATTTGATTGACAGCTAATTCATGGCCTCGTGACATTTGCAGACTAATCATGATGCAACATTTGCCTTAGTAGTAGTGGTAGTACTGTAGTAGCAGATGTTGTTGAGATTGCTGCATGATTTGAGTGTACTCTTCAGAGAGATGATTTCCTCCTGTGTGTGTGTGTGTTTATCTGTTCTTCCCAGATAACATAGCGTCTGAGCTGGAGAACTTCATGGGGCTGATCCAGACGGTGACAGGCTACGTGAGGATCCGCCACTCCCATTCCCTTGGCTCACTGTCCTTCTTCAAGAGCCTTCGTTACATCAATGGGGAGGAGCTCCTGGATGGGTATGGCTTGTTAATGCTTTCGCCTTTGTGTCACAGTGTGGCAGCAGGGGAGCTTAGATTAACGCGACTGAGCCGCAGCCAAGCACAGAGCCTGTCTCTAATGTCCCCGGTGTCTGGGTCAATTCTTATTGCGTGATTGCTTCATGGTCACGCACGTTTGGCTGAGTATTTGGGTGAAGCGGTACGCGAGCGTGACACGGGGATCGCAAAACAAAAGGAAGAGCCAAGTCTGTCTCGGTGTCAGCAGGGTTAGTTCATAGAAGGCTGGAAGTGATGCACGTCCTGGTAGAGATTAGCCAGAGGCGCTAAGTATCAGAATACAAACTGGTTAAAACAATAAGGCAAGTTTCACACACACCATATCTTCTCCCACGTTTGTAGTCAACCACACCCACGTCCCGGCTTCACATACCCCCTTGTATTATTCTGTAGTTTAAATTGGCCTGATTTTGTCAGCATGGAATAAATATAAAGTCTGGGAGCCTCCATGCTGTCGTAGAGACGTTAGGTTGTCCTGCCGATGGCGATACGGGGTCATGGGAAAACCTTGTTACCCCTCGTTATCTCTCCCGGGCTAGGGTTTCAGTGTGTGAATACTGCTGAGGTCAGTTTATTCTGGAGGTATGCCGGTGAGATGGTGAGCTGCTGGAGCCGCCAGTGTTGGTGACGTTCTGCTTCAGGCATGCTACTGTATTAGTGTCAGCCCAGACTATGTGTTAGGACACACCCAGAAACATGAGCTCCTGCCACATCTGCCCTGTTAGCACGTAACGCTGACACCATATGGAAAAAAAGGCCCAGCTCTTATTGACGTTCCCGGCAAACTTCGTCTCCCGGGACGACGTGTTTGTTTAAAGTAAATGCGAAGGTCAAGCCGGCTTGCCCTTTATGACATTGTGGCCTTCTGTGAGCCCTCAGCCGTGTCGTAACGCCTCTCTCCTTCTCAAGGATGTACGCATTCTCAGCCATTGACAACCAGCACCTGCAGTCCCTGTGGAACTGGACCCAGCACAACTTGACTATTCGTGCCGGGAGACTGTTCTTCCGCCTCAACCCCAAACTGTGCGTGTCGGAGATCCACAAGATGTTGGAGAAGACCGGCATCACTCAGAAGCCAGAAGAGGGTGATTTCCGGAACAACGGAGATAAAGCAAGCTGTGAGTGTGTCCACGAGGTCTTTTGTTGATTTTAATTGAAACTGGTGCTGAACTGGACCCACACGCTGGCTTAAGGGATGGAACGAATCCTTTGGTTGCACTGGTGATTATCAACCCAAATCTGTTGACTCATAGACAACTAATCAAAGTTTGTAGAATGTAGTATGCAGTGATGTGACACATCACTGGTAGTATGTTAACTTGGTCTTGTCAGTCCATTTGTTGTTGTATGTTCTTAAATCCTGAATTCTGCCATGGCAGGTGAGAGCTACATCTTGAAGTTCAAGAGCAACACCACCACGAACAGCATGATCAGTCTGACCTGGGAGCGCTACCGCCCACCCATCCACATAGACCTCATCAGCTCCATACTTTACTACAAGGAATCGTGAGTTATTACTATATTGCTTGGTAATAATAGTAATTCTTCTGTAGTACATATTATGTGGTAATTATTTGGTAGTAATAATTGAGATGCATTCTAAATTCCTCACAAGCTTTTTGGAAGTACAGCAAAAACGTGTTCTGTCTTCACCAGGCCTTTCCAGAACATCACAGCATTTGACGGTCAAGATGGCTGTGGGACCAACAGTTGGAACATGGTGGATGTGGATCTGCCTTCGGGCAATGACATGGACCCCAGCGTAGAGATTAAGCACCTCAAGCCCTGGACCCAGTATGCTATCTTTGTCAGGGCCATCACCCTGCAGGTGGAGGACAAACATGTTGTGGAGGCCAGGAGTGAAGTAGTCTACATCCGCACACGGCCTTCACGTAAGACACGCCTCAACCATAAAGCAACTGCACTGGGCAACTAGGCAACCGGACAGGCGGTTTGGAAAACTAAACAAAAACACACAGAAAATTCAATAATAACACTTCCCTAAAAATACAATCAAGTACACTGAATTGTAATAAAATACTGGTCTTTTGGTAGGGGGTGCGGTGGGGTGTAGTTGTCCAAAAACAGTTTTGGAGTGCTACTTGTTAGGACCATTTAGCAAAGTGGTGGCTGAGGGAACAAAGGAGTGCTTGTTGTATCTGTTTTCAGAGTCAAAGAGCCCTTATAGGCCGGTCCAACAGACCTTTCACACTAGCTCATGATACGGTTAGCAAGGCGAAATGCGACCAAAGTGCAGCATTGGCTCAATATGTGATCGTTGTGAATTCGATCCCAATCCCTTCTATTCAGCGTTGGGTGTAATGCAGTGTGCTTGTTTCGCCCCCTTGCAGAGCCCTCCATGCCCAAGGAGGTCCGTGCATATGCCAATTCGTCGACCAAGCTCGTGGTCAAGTGGCTGCCTCCTATCTCCCCCAACGGCAACCTGACCTTTTACCTAGTGCGCTGGCAGCAGCAAGGGGAGGACCGTGAGCTCTACCTGCACAACTACTGCTCCAAAGGTCTGCTTCCACACTTCCAGAGTCACAACTCACACAAACATATGCTTCTTTTTGTATTGAGTTTTACAGACACGTATGTAAATAGTTATAGACATAACAATTTGGTTTACGGTAGGACTTTCTTCATCCACACAAGTGATATAAACAAAGCTCCCAGCTTAAATGTATATAGAAAATATATAAAGACACTATAAAAACTTAAGTAAAACTAGCAAAAAATACACAGCTAAATATATTTTATTCTAATATTCCAGGCCAAAACCAAAAAACGTATGTTATGTTAAGCATATGTGGAATTGAGTTGTTAACAGACGACTGTTGGCTTCTTGATCTTGTAAAACAGAGCTGAAGATTCCCACCCGCGTCTCGGCCACCAGCTTCTTGGACACCGAGGAGAACAACAAGCCCTCCAAATCCGACCTGGCCGGAGAAGGGAACAGCCATTGTTGCGTCTGCCCTAAGACCCCTGAAGAGAAGGACCGCGAGAAGGACGACCGAGTCTTCCAGAAGTTCTTTGAGAACCATCTTCACAATGCCGTTTTTCTGGCCAGGTGTGGTAAATGGCCTGGCAGGGCGGCTGTTAATATTAGCCCTGGAAGTGACCTCCTCTGCTGTGTTCCCCGCTGCCACCCTGTCGGGATGACCGGCGAAGGGCAGTGCCCAGCCTCGTTGACTTTCACAGGTCCAAGCGAGGAATGAGGTTCCAGTCTGGGCGTAATAACTCCTTTATGGGGGCAGGCGGGGGCGGGCGGAGGTGGTCGGGGGGAGATATGCTGATGAGGAGACACGCTGCGCTGGATCCAAAGCCTTCTTAGTGCGCTGCTGGCTTTCCGTTGCCACGGCAACGGTGGCACCGGGATATTAGGGTCTAGCAGGCAGCAATTTAGACCGCACAAACAAACCCGGAGAGGGAGGGAGGGAGAGAGAGAGAGAGAGAGGGAGGGGGGGGGGGTCTTGAGAGAGATGGGAAGACGTGATTAAGGGAGTCTGGAGGGTCTGGCTTGGCTGAGACTCTGAGGCTTTTGTCCCCCTCGGCAGGGTGTGGGGACTGGCATCTGTGTCGGGCTATCGTCTTTACCTTGCCTGTGGACATCTTACACTCTGAAATATTCCACTTCCCCGCCTCTCCTGCAGGGGGCCTTTTCCTGTACACAACAAGATTCAGTTGCACAGATACACAAACACGCCCTAGAGACACACACACACACGCTGTTTGTTTGTTCAAGTAACAGACCCTAAGCCTGCCTATTCACTCACTATAGCTTAGATGGAAACCTGTTGCTTGCCACTAGAAAGGTCTCAACAGGAACCTGGGTAGATCCATACCTTTAATTGAGCTGCCCGGCCCCTCCAAAGTTCACTCATTCAAGTCGGGTTGCAATACCATTCTACTTGCAATGGATCAATGTGGCTGTTGCGAGTCTGCAAGCCCTCTATTGTGATTGTAGTCTGTTAGTATCTGCCCCCTCCTCTGAGACAGTGTTGATTTGTTGTAGCATAGCTGTACAGGCGAGGAGGGGGGCACGCATTTCCTCGGCCCACAGCGAAGGGCCCAGGCATGTTTATGGACAAGCTCTCCAGGGTAACAGAGCCAGCATTATCAGCTGCCACTCCAGAGAGAGACTGTAGAACAATCAGGGGGCGAGCGGAAGAGGTCGGCTGAAAACAGACACAGCCAGAAAGAAGAGGAAATGTTTTCCATTTTGCCCCCCCATCCCCCCTCCACGCTCCTCCCCTCGCACACTCCCTTTGTCCGCAGACTTTCTTTTCCCCCTCTTTTTTTTTTCTTTTTTTTAAGTTTTTTTTTTTTTTTTACAGCTGCCAGGAAATGTACAGTGAAGCCATCTGGAACTTAAATGAATTGGGGAAGAGGGACTCGTCATTGAGCCATTGAGTGGAGACCAGTCAGTGCAGGCACACCAGACACACTGTAGAGCGCAGCCAGTCTGTCAGTCTGTCCGTCTGTCTGTTTGGCAGCTGGTCTGTCGGTCAGTCAGGAAGGCCTCGAGGCACATTCCATAACAACGCCATCAGCTGATTGGACCGTTTCAGCTCTAATCACTCACTGTTTCGACTTGCTCTGAATTCATCCAAGGTGACATAATCCTTCGCTCTTGGAACCTCTCGGAAGGCTTCTGACATTTCACTTGAGCCTCGGTGTTCCCCTTTAAGGTCCACTGTCCCTCGCTTCCCTTCACTCTGGTATGTGTTGCCGTGGTTAGGGCCTGGCGTCAGAACATGTTCTGTTCTGGAGGGGGGAGAAAGAGTGCGCTCATGGCCGTCCTATCTGGAGGACACCGCGTAAAGGTGTGAAAGTCTTCTTATAGGAAGGGAAGGGGCCGGATGCTAATTTGCGTCTGTAGGAAGGGAGGGGGTCAAGCTTCAGTCATCTGTGGCGTGGGTCAGCTAAGGATACTTCAGTGGGGCTACATTGTGTAAGCGGCCGTTCTTGAGATACACAGAGATATCAATCCACGCTGGTTTCCTTTTGTGTAACAAGCGATATAAGTGATATATATATATATAGTCCCAGTGGGGGTTATGCCCAACTTATTATCTTTCCCATAGGACATTTGCTCATACATGTGTCTTACAGCCGTAGCCATTTGGTGTCTTGTTTAATACTAGCTGTGAGTGTTTTGGATTCTACCAGTTAAAATGGTTGGAATGGAATGTTGACAGGGGTGTGCGATCGCTGCTGGTCTTTCCCACAGAACTGTCTGGGGCTACATTTTTTCCACTGCAAGTGAATTTAGTTTTACCATCGGGTGTCTGCCGGCTCAGTCAAAATAGGTTACTGACATGGCTCTCGTTGGCCTCCGTATGAATCTCTTTGTCACATTTAATACTAGTGCGAAACACTTTCCTGTATTCAGTTTTGCACTGCCTCTTTTGAGGAACCCCCACACATGCACTCACTTATCGGCGACATTCTCACCATAGGCAAAACATTAAGCCCATTGCCGGCATCCTCTGACTCATCCATGTATCACTGAGGTGCTGTGTGTGGACCCGGTGGTCCGAGCAACTCGGGCGTTTTGTAGCGGTGTCCAGTGAGACTACACTGTCGCTGCTACTGCGTAGCTACCAGCCTCACCATGTTGTTTGTCCACATCATTACCTTGTACGTGACTGCGTGGCCACTGTTTTCCCGTTCCATATGAGCAGTGGTTGGAAGCATCATAGTATGTGCTTCATGAAGCACATACTATGGGTTCTATCTGACATTTGATTTGGTGTGGTTACTGTGTGTTGTTGATCCATACATTATTAAATTATGTTTTCTACCACACCTTTATATTATTGTAATGCTAAACAATGTTTATACTTCTCACCACATCTCTGCAGGCCCTCAGATCGTCGCCGTAGAGACATCTATGCAGTTGCCAACGACACACTAATGCGTGGCGAGGCCGGCGGGCGGGCCAACAGCAGCACCCCGGGCCAGGAGGGGAACACTACAGACGTGATGCCCCCCATTGCGGAGCACCCCTTCTCCGAGAACCGCAGCACGGCGGAGAACACGGAGATCTCCGGGCTGCAGCCCTTTACCGTCTACCGCATCGACATCCACGCCTGCAACGCAGAGGTGCGCCGCTGCAGCGCTGCCGCATTCGTCTACTCCAGGACCAGAGCAGCAGGTGAGGAGAGGAGCGGCGGCCATCTTGTCTCTGGGACTGGGGGGGAGGGTTGCTTTCAAGATGTTTTTTAAGTTCATTAAGATGGAATATCCTTTTTAATACTATACGTACATGTTCAAATACCAATGTACTACTTTGTGAAACTTGCTATGCTATGCTATAGTACTACTTAAAGTGCCTTTAAGTAGTTCCTACATTTCAAGTCGAGCTCAAATCAAAACAGTATCGCTCTGCGGTCCTCCGCAGCGGCGCCTCACACATCGAAATGCATTGTGAAGCAAAGCATAGTGATTCCAATTTGTTGATACGAGTGGTGTTCGCCACTTTGTTTATGTTACTATTTACGGAGCCAGGGCTGTGTAGAAGTATCAGATCTTTTTTTCAACATACACAGAACAGTAAGCTACTGTAGCGAAATGTGAGGAGATTAGCTATTAGCTTGCAATAGCTGACTATACCTTTAACTGCTTTAAACTACAGCTTTATTATTTTATACTACTACTTTACTTTGTTATAATACGACTTAATACTTGATACTGCTACTTTACTACTTTATACTTTATTTTACTGTTATACTATACTACAGTATACTTTACTTACTACATTATACTACCTCACTACTTTATATACTATTTTATACTACTATATTATACTACTATATGCCTTATTTACTATAGCCTACCTTTACTATCTTTTGTGTGACTGCTACTACATTTGTGGTTCATAGCACGTGACCCTCCATCACCATATCGTCTTCTGGGGGTAAAAAATAAGTGAAACAGTGCCAGAGGCAGAAATGGTTCCAGCTGCACGCCATGAACATTCCTCATGTTTAAGTGTAATAGCAGGCCCTACAGAACCTAGAATGCAAACTGTGTCCATCTCACAGTGAAAGCGGATGACATTCCCGGGAAGGTGATCCATGAGAGGGCTGAGAAGGTGGAGGGGTGTGTGGTGCTACGCTGGCCCGAGCCCGTCAGACCCAATGGCCTCATCCTCATGTACGAGATCAAGTACCGCCTGGGGACCGAGGTGAGCCCGATTGACACTGTTTGTCCCAACCCCGGTGCTGTGGCAACACAGGCCAGTCAATGACACCGCCATCGGAGCTTCTGTAAGATACTCGTAGTTAGAAGCAAAGCATATTGAAAACAGCAACGTAGAGCTCAATAGCCTTAAGGCCTCGGCATACTGTCAAATGCGTGGTCCAAGCATACTTTATGGAATTAGTTATTAATATTTAACTATATAACTGTAGCGATATGTAACTATGATTTCTATGCGCACACATTGTTTTGCTTGGTGTAACTAAGATATTCGCTGAAAATTATTTGTTTAATATATTTGTTTATGCCACTTGTGAGCTTAGTGGGACATCCATTGCTATCTGTAGTTCAGCCTGTCTCACATGTTCAGTCATCGCGCACATGTCCGCGTGGACCGTATGCGTGACGATATTTACGTCACGTGCACAGTCCACGCGTTCCACGGATGTGGAAAGTATGCCTGGGCCATTGCACTGGTGTTTGGCCTTGGAACGCTCATGACGCCACGCACATTAACCTTGTGTGTGTGTGTGTGTGTGCGTGTGTGTGTGTGTGTTTCTCCCAGCCTGAGAAACACGAGTGTGTATCGCGGCACCAGTACCGTGAGCACAGAGGGGCCCGACTCACCAATCTGGGCTCGGGGAATTACTCTGCCCGCGTGCGAGCCACCTCTCTAGCAGGGAACGGCTCCTGGACGGAGACCGTGTCCTTCTACGTGCCCCTGCCCAAGCGTAAGGGGAGGAGCATGTGCTCCTTTGTTTCCTAGCGACCTCCTCGTTTCCCTAGGGAAGGCTACAGTGCACACGGAATAACCTTTGTGATTCTTGTCCGACCTCGCAGGAGACTACGACATTTCATTCTACCTGGCCATCGTCATCCCGATCATGGTGATCGTCATTCTCATCAGTGCCATCACAACCTTTTTCTTCCTCAACAAAAAGAGGTATGTTTATGTCTGTATGGACCATGGCAGTGCACGTCACCGCAAATGTGAATCGGAGCAATATGGATTGTGTTTGTCAATAATGATTGGCTTTGCCCACTATGACACAGTGAGCACTTTCCCCACAGGCAGTGTTCCTATTGGGCAGTTACCCTGCGTTCACACAGACGACAAACTAAGGAAACACAGCGACCAGCCGCCATTCGTTTTTGAGATTTTCAACGACAAGAGACCAAAGTGGCAGTTGCAAGTCAACTAGGCAGGGCAGGAATAGACTAGAGGCCCATATTATGCAAATACTGCGCAATGCCGCAGTGACTGCCAGCGTTGCTGAAACAATTGATTCAACTAATAAGTAACCGCAAGCAAAGAACGCCCGTAAGCAACAGTGTCTCCCTCTGTGAACGCAGGGTTAACTTGTGCCTGTGTCCGCAGAAACAGTGACCGGCTGGGGAACGGAGTCCTGTACGCCTCAGTCAACCCGGAGTACTTCAGCGCCGCTGAAAGTGAGCAACCACATTGATTCCAAAGAAACCCCCTGGGCTGCTGTGATGTGGTGCTGACACAGCTCCCTGTCCTGCTGTGTTTCCAGTGTACGTCCCCGACGAGTGGGAGGTGGCCAGGGAGAAGATCACCATGAGCAGGGAGCTGGGCCAGGGCTCCTTCGGCATGGTGTATGAGGGGATGGCCAAGGGCGTGGTCAAGGACGAAGCAGAGACGCGGGTGGCCATCAAAACGGTCAATGAGTCAGCTAGCATGAGGGAGCGGATTGAGTTCCTGAACGAGGCCTCCGTCATGAAGGAGTTCAACTGTCACCATGTGGTGAGTAATGTGTCTTGCGTCTTCCCCTTGGAAACCTGAGAGAGCAGCAACAGCGGCCTTGTCTGCAAAACAACAAAGGTCTGGAAATGGTTTCTGAATAGAAGATATGCAGTAGAGTGCACACGCCATTTTGCTATCTCATGGCATTTTCAACTAAATAGTTTGGGTGCAATGGGCGACAATTTCAGTAAAACACAGTAGAAACCCATTCATAATATTGGTTAGCCTTTTGTCATGTCTCGTTGATTTTTACCAATAAATTCCATAAGAGCAGCTTAACAGTTAACTGTACAATATGACTTTTTTGGTGTTACTGTGATTCAGTTCTTCTTCTGTCAATAGATAAAGTTACAAAAGTTGAGACATTTAATATTTTGTCAGATCAAACTGTTTATAGAGCATTGAGTGATATTGCTACATCTGTCTGTGTGCAAACTACAGGGTCAGGAGTGCATGGCCTATATCTGTCTACACAGGCAGCTGAAGCCTTAGGCTATGTTGAGCTTGCTGGAGGATGTATACCTTCTCTCATCACCACATTCACAGCCTCATTAATTAAGCAAAATGGATGTGTTTCCCCGTGGAAAGCTGCTGTTACAGCCTTTTATAGCATCAGATTGCTAAAAGTCCAAACACTTAATTATTAACCTCAATTTGAATAATTTAAACCACAGGATTTTGTACATGCGTTAAAGCTGTACTTGAATAGAGACATCTCCCTAAGCCTAATATGGATTTGTAGGTTATCAAATATGGAAAGAAAGCTAAATGGTCTAAATGGTGCAGTAGGTTTTGATGATCGCCTCACTTAGCTCGACCACCATTTTGAAACACGCTTGACTTCAACCTCATCTCACTAACCCACGCTGATTGGTCCACCAGCAGGGTGGCTGTGTGTAAGCTAATGCGAACAGGGCGTCCAGACTGTAATCTCAGCAAAAATAAATTGAGCTAAGAGAAATAGTTAGGCGGATCCAGGCTAGCTAACTCCAGCAGGTAATACTAATGTTTTGTATCTAGCCCTCGTTTGTGCATTTAATCTGAACGGCCTCTCACCCATGAAAAGCTGTTAACATTTGTGAAAGCAAATTTAAGAACGTAGCAAACGTTTATTTTTTGTAGAAATGCGGCATGCACTAATCACAGCAAAGGTTTTTACTGCTGAACCCAACGCTGAAGCAATCTGAGCCGCAAGTTAAGCCAATGAGGAGCATGAGAAGCTAACACGGATATGATTGTTGCAGGTGCGTTTGCTGGGCGTGGTATCGCAGGGACAGCCAACCCTGGTGATTATGGAGCTGATGACACGCGGAGACCTCAAGAGCCACCTGCGCTCCCTGCGCAAAGAAGTAAGCGGCTTCCCAAGCATTCCTTAGATAGACCGTCATTTACAGACACACACAAACGCACGCACACACTCACACACGCACACACACACAGAGAGACATGTTTCTATCTCTGTCTGCTTCATTTACCCTCTCCCTGCACACACATACTCTTCTGTACAGCGGTGAGTGGTCACGGTATCTCACATTTTCCCAGTGGCAGTGTAAATCAAAGGAGACAGGTACATTCTGGAGCTGTGATGTAGCTTGTAGACAGGCAACCGCCGGGCAGTTGTCTCACACATCTCACAACTCTGTAGTCGATGGACAGGAGAGCCGGAAATCGTCATAGAAGGGTGAAGAGTAGCATTGGCAAGAGGTTGTAGTATTACCCACTGGCCTGTTTTCTCAAAATAAACACCCCTACCTTTCTTTCCACCAAATGTCAAACAATCGTGACCTCAGAAGGTTATGGGTAGTCAAAATTAGATGAAAACCATCACTGGCAAAAAAAGTGCAACGGCAGTCTGTTAAGATAATTTTATCACAAAAATTATTAAAAAGGTATCTTTGGATTATGCACATAGCTCCTCTATTTCCCTCATTTACTTACAGTATGGTAGGTTACAGTACTGTACCGTGCTAGCAGCTTAGCACTTGCTAGCTCTCACTACAGTACGGTATCTGCTGGCTGTGTACGTTACCGTACGTTAAACACTTGCATAAACATGAACGTTATTGTAATTGACACTTAATAAGCACACACAACAATAGATTATAGCATTAAATAAAATATTGCATTATACTTGGTTATATTATTATATTTTAAACTGGATATAACATATCATAACGTAACATAGTTGCTTAGCAACATATCTTCAGAGTCATGCATGAAATATCTTATATTCTTGGCTTTAAATCCAGCTTTGCTCTCAGTCAACAAAAACTGGTAAACTATAATAGTATTATCTGGGGTGGCAAAACACTTAAATATGTAGAAAAAAAATTATAAATTGTCAGACTTCCAGAATTACCATATTGTCTGCTGTGTTTAACCCTTCTATGACCATTTCCGTATTCTGCGTGTGAAAAGTGTCTATGGCCAGACTATCTGTAGAACGTCGGTATAAGGTCTGAAACATGGCCTATCGGCCCATTGCTGTGGTCAGAGATTAGTATATGTGTCTGTGTGTGTCTCTCAGAACACGTCCTGCCAGGTCCTGCCCCCTCTCAAGAAGATGATCCAAATGGCAGGGGAGATCGCGGACGGCATGTCGTACCTCAACGCCAACAAGTTTGTCCACAGAGACCTGGCTGCCAGAAACTGCATGGTGGCGGAGGACTTCACCGTGAAGATTGGAGGTAAGAGAACCAGCGAGCTAACGCCATACCTCCTGTCAATGCTCCAGCACGCTCCTCCGCTAGCCTCCAAAATAACTATTTTGATTTTGGAGAGCGCCCGAGGCAGAGGAGAGACTGCTAATGTAGATTAACAGAAATGAGGCGGGGGAAATAGGTTAGCTCTTCTGGACTCCCTCTCCTCTACATAAGAGGAATATTTAGTGGCATCCCCAACCATGCTTCTCCTCTACAGATTTTGGCATGACCAGAGACATTTATGAGACTGATTACTACCGGAAAGGAGGGAAGGGCCTGCTGCCAGTCCGCTGGATGTCTCCGGAGTCTCTGAAGGACGGTGTTTTCACCACAATGTCTGACGTCTGGTATGGGACAATTACACTCACGTTCTGCACAAAGCCATACGGTAGCTACGTGTGTTGTTTGATCGTGCACTGAAAGGGTGCATGCGGCCTGCTGCTATAGCAACAGACAGGTCCCTTCCTGCCTCAGTGTTTTAATCCTCTGCTACACACTAGGAACTTTGCATATCCGGATCTTCTCTCTTTCTTTGTTTGGACGAACGCAGCAGCGCCTAGTTTTTCCCCCTTAAACGTTGGTTGTTTCCAGCTGTTTTGTTATCCCCTCAACACATCCGCTCCACCGGGTTTGATTATAGCTGATTCTTTTCTAAAAAATTGTCATTTTTATTCATATATTTCGTTCAGCCAAAGTAGGGGTCAGGCAAAGTAGGGGTCCCAACAGATACTTTAAAACCATTGTTTTAAAGTATCAAGTCCTGTTTCGCTGTTTACTCCGCTCGCTAGCAAGATTTGGTTCCCCATATGAAATTGTCCCACGGGTCGGTCCCTACGAGCTGGCTTAAGCTGCTCCAGATGTTCTCAAATGAGAGGTTGTAGTGCCAGCACAAACCCACCTCCACACTGCACACTGCATCTTCCTCTTTGATGTTGCACCAGGCCAGTCAAGTATTACAGGAACCCATGCTGCCCTCGCAAACAATCTCCTCGTAGGTCACTTTCATTCTGTTGATGAATAAAAGCTGTCTGAATGGCGCTTTGTCTCTCCACAAAGGGCTGCTTCAGCCAATTATACACAAGACAGTGTTGTAATAGGCTGTTTTAAAGACTGTTTAGTGTGCTGTCTGATCCTGTGCCAGTGGTGTAAATAGGACTGGCAAGAGCTAACAAATACTGACAACACTTTCTTTGCTTTTTATGTATACAATACAGTTTTATAAACATTGTGACGCGTTATTCACTTTATTTTATATCAGGAGGTGAAGTGAGTGTTTATACATAATATACTGACAGTGTGCTTCAGCTAGTCTCTCAGTCAGTAGAGGGGGTGCAATCGTCTGGAATGTAGAAATACGTACTGTAGTTGCTCCAACCTTATGCTAAACCAGATGATTATCATTAAACCACCTCCTCAGCTGGGTAGGGGAAACGACTTGTTTGTGTATCTGTGTTTTGCCCCACACAAACACGCTCCATGTAAACTATGCAAATGACTCTATGTACAGTACATACAGTATTGTACTGTTTTCCCATTTGCTCTTGACAAATATCTTCCCACGTTCTAAACAAGTGTGTACTAAAATTCACATGACTGAAGGGGAGCGGTACAGAATGGTTTGAACCTTAGAGCGTTCAACAACAGCAAGGGCGTTTATGGACACAAACCAGGGTGACCCTTTAAATCTCTCAGATGGATCAGTGCGACATTGTGATCTACAAGACCATGTTAGAACGCTCTTATCTTTTCATCTCAGACATATGTCTTCTGTAAGAGCCTGTTAGTGGTGTTATTAACCAGCTCTGAAGTGTTCCTGTGTGTTAGTGAGGCCGGTCTTCCCTCTCGTCCCCCTGCGGCAGGTCGTTTGGCGTGGTGCTGTGGGAGATCGCCACCTTGGCGGAGCAGCCGTACCAGGGGATGTCCAACGAGCAGGTCCTACGCTTCGTCATGGAGGGAGGCCTGCTGGACAAGCCTGACAAGTGTCCCGACATGTTGTAAGTCTGTCACCAGTCCTGACACCCTGCGACTATGACTATCACCTATTGTTTGCCCCGCCAAGGCCCTCCAGTGTGCCCGTCCGGGCATCAGAGGGCAGGTCATATCGCTGCCCTCTACTGACACCTTGTCACATAAGTGCACTAACCCCTATGCCGGGCAATTCTAGCTTCTATTTCAAGCTGTGGCTTTAAGTGCGTAGCGTGTCATGTGTGCCAAGCAAGCGGCCGATCTGGTGACATTTACGTCACGGGTTAAAAGCAGTGCGCTTACGACACTGCCTCGGTGCTCAGTGAGCAACACCCCCCCCCCCACACACACACACACACACACACACACACACACACACACACACAACCAGCGGTCTAGTCTAGGCCCATAGAAGGGATACCACAACCTGTGTG
>JAODUH010054246.1:0-18516 GCA_027564835.1 Typhlichthys subterraneus
CCCCCCCCCCCCCCCCCCCCCCCCCCCCCCCCCCCCCCCCCCCCCCCCCCCCCCCCCCCCCCCCCCCCCCCCATGTGCTTGGGTATGTGTGTGTTTGTGTGTTGTTGTTGTCAATCAATATTCAATTAATATACTGCGATGACAGTCACCAAGCATGTATATTATATTGTATGTGATCCCACTTTACAATACAGTAATTCATTGAACTGCATATTGTGGCTCCCTTCTTAAATATTAAGCCATTTTGCCATGCCATGCATTAATAATAACCCTGCGTAAGTTGTGTGATCAGGAATGCAGTTGTATTCTGCCATTGATTTCTCCTTTTTTCTAAAAAACATAATTAACATGTCTACAAAGCTAAAACTCTAACTGTAAATGAAACATAGCAAATGTAATCTGCTGGAGTAATTTGATAATCGTTACTACAAAATGGCAATTTCAGTAGCAGAACAGGAACATCTTATATAATGATCAGTTACATTGCCATACCAAATAAACTATTTAAGATTTTTTGCCATAGGTCAGTGGAATGACTTAACTGTTTGGGTCTGCATTAAGCCTTCAATATAACAGCTCTAATAACACAACATACATTTATTATAAAGCAACACAATTAAAATCAGTTATTGAAAAGCTTAAATCTACTCAGTGTGTTGCATTTATGCATGGAATAAGTTCCCCCCACTGCTCTTTTCAATCGACAAGCAGGTATTTAGGTGGGTGGAAGAAATGCACTAATGCTATTAAAATATGGGCATATGAATAATGGATTTGTTTTCTAAAATGTATAATGTAAGCATGCTACTCTCATTCCCAGGGAGAAAAGGCCGGAGGCAGACGTGAAATATTAGCAGAAGCCTTTTGTTTTTAAAAAATAACTGCTTGCAGGCATTCAAAATGCCTGTGACAATCTGTTGTGCTACATGACAATATTTTCACATGGAAACAATTGTGTAATGAATATAAAGGTGTGATATATATTTGTATAAGATATGTCACAGCGTTTGTTTTGTATGAGTACTGTATATAGTTAAAGATAAACAGGGTTATGCTATGAAAGAGAAGATAAAATTATATTATATTACACGCAAAAAATACACTAGAATACCAAACACAAATGATGAATGTCTATAATAAACTTAGAAGGAAAATGGCACCTACTGTATATTATGGCGTCAGACAATGTATATTTATTAGCATATGTTGATTGCTGAGTGATTGTCAAGTTGAATCTGAATACAGTACAGTATAGCACTTATGTTGGGTTAATTGACAACTACATTGTGAACCTTCAAAACATCGTATGTCTGAAGAGATGTGAGAAGCGTGAAGTAATTTTTCTCATTTCCATTGCTCTTTGCATTGACAGTAGATCTTATATATCAACACTGCACACACCCAATCTCGCACTTCTCTAAATGAGCTACCGATACCAGTCTAAAAATGTCTTAGACACGCAGCAACAAGCTAGTCTATCACTAGTATAATGCCTGCAGGGCATATCACTTAATGTATAGGGCCGTGCTTTTCGTTTGTCACTTGACCTAGCCTGGCTCCGCTCCACTATCCCTCTCAGCTCAATATCCACTGAGGTTATAGTCTGAAAACCCTGTTGGCATTAGCGTTCACACAACCACCCTGCATGGGGAACTAATCAGCGTCCTTGAGGGTTAGTGAGATGACGTTGAAGTCAAGTGTGTTTCAAAATGGTGGTAAAGCTAGATGAAGTGATATAAACAGTTGTAGCGAAGGCAGTTTGTTAAAAGCTGTCCAATAGTTTCAAAATGAGTAAGAGGTCTGCGCCCAGTAGGAGGCTAAAATAAACAACAACAACAACCACAGTATAACACATGCACCGCTTGAAGGTGCTTGTGCATTACCATATGTAAATAGCCTACTACTACTAGGTTTAAAAGTAACTTACAGTAATAATATAACATCTGATAGGCATCTCATGTCACATCTCATGACCCTCCAAAATGCACAGCAGGGGGTCTGGACCCTCACGTTGAGAACCACTGGTCTATATGGTCACTTGAGAGCTCGGTGTCCTCTTCAACCTCGCGCGTCTGCTGTGTGTCAGCATGCTGGAGCTGCGGTGGTGGTGATGGTATGCCCTGCGCTGCCCCCTGTGCCCACCAGAGTCTTTACACTCGGCTGCCCAGACCCCCTATCTGCTCCCCCTCCCTCCCCCCAATCCAATTTGACTGGGCTCCAGAAAGGAACCACTTGACAGCCAAAGGAAAATTGCTTCTTCCTATTTGGGGGTCGGCCCCCAGTCAGGACGAGCGAAGCTTGGCTCTTTAAGAGTTGGGCCAATTCCCAGACTCACTGGCAGCCCCTGCCGTAGGGCCCTGTGAGCCCGGGCCCTCCATCAGTCACCACAAATAGAGATCTGTGCTCTTTCCAAAGTAAAGCCAGCATTTAACCCATATCATTCAGCTTGCTGCAGCAGCTTCACATGTGACATAATGAGGCCACGCCAACTTCAGAGGGTGAAGTTTGTCAAGGTTATGAAGTGACCTTGACAAATGAATCTTTATCAGATTATATCAAAATAATATATTGATAATCACCGGGGCCCAATGTATGGCCAATAGTACTGTGTGTGTGTGTGTGTGTGTGTGTGTGTGTGTGTGTGTGTGTGTGTGCGCGCACAGCTGCGAATGAATCTTCAATCACACACGTGAGCATCACTCCGCCTCCCATGCACGTTGGACAGCGCGCATGTACGATCCACATGTATCAGGTATAGATAGCCCTTGAGTGTACACGCAGGTGTGGCAGCTTTCTTTTTAATGAGGGATAGGCAAACTAATTAGCGGGCCCAGCAAACATCAGAGGAGCTTTTCCAGCGAGCGGTCCCGTGGTTTCTTCTCACTGAGATGGGTCCAGGGAGACAGGTAATGAACAATCAGTCTCTCCCACTGCTCCAGCAGCAGTGCTGGAGCCTTGCCCAATGCCCACACATGCGATGAGATACACAGTAATAGGTAGGACAGGTATACCCACATGTGCGCGCGCACATACACGCACACCCACTCACAATGCTAGTGTGTGTAGGGGGGCGTCTTGCTTCAGATATGACTGTAAGCTAATATTGCCAATATGATGCAAAATGTGTGCCATAAACGCATGTCCATAAAGTTACCAAGAAACTAGGCTTCCTACAGTATTATATGTCTGTCCAGTTCTGGCACTGTATCTATCAAACAAAACAAGTCCTGTACAGCGCAGTTTATTGTTAATAAAGAAAATATGAACACAAATTAGTAAAGTCATATTTTGTATGTAAATGTTCTCGTTCTCTCTCTCTCTCTCACTCTCTCTTACTCACACACACACACACGCACACGCACACACCACTTTTGACTTGATTTAATCACAAACACACATGCTTATTAACATGTGTGTAGGCTGTATTACTGCAATTATGTGAATTGATTTACACACACGCACGCAAGCACACAAACACACACACACAGATTGACTAGCTCTGCCACAATGATGGAATGATCACCGCAGGATACAGTTATGTCAATGCAACCAACCTTGACCACAATTAATGCCAAGAAAATACTCATTTGTGTGTTTTTCCTTCTACACAGCTTGACAGTGTAATATAGGTTAATGTCTCGAAAACAAAATCTCGACACACCCAAAACAAACAAAACAAATACTCACAACTCATCAAATCATTCACTCAAAGCAAAAAATTATAAAAGCTCATTCAAATACTGTTTATGGCATTTGGTTAAAGGCTTTCTCTGATCGTATGCCTGGCAATGGCATTTTATGGTGACTTAATATAAGATTTCTGTCCTAGTGCAAACACTATGGCTGTGGGCGCCAACTAACAGCTGCTGTATAATTGAATTAACATTCGCCTTCTGTTTCGGTACTCAACTCTGTGTTGAAAACCCATACACATCCTTTCCTGGGTTCCTTCAGACCTGGGCATGAATATGCATTCAGTTAGGGGGAAATATGGGCATTTTCTTATATGTATATATATGGGGGATAGGGAGCTATACAATGAATCTATTGGGATGTTGGCATGGTATACATCAATTCCCCCGTGTCATCTTTAGCAACGTGCACCCCCTGATGTGTCATTTATGGTGTGGTTTTTATTCAAAGCCTAAAAGTGACACCTAGAGGCCTGCTCTAAAATAACACCGCCTAGGA
This sequence comes from Typhlichthys subterraneus, assembly GCA_027564835.1. Classification (NCBI taxonomy): domain Eukaryota; kingdom Metazoa; phylum Chordata; class Actinopteri; order Percopsiformes; family Amblyopsidae; genus Typhlichthys; species Typhlichthys subterraneus. Next base: position 4,192 of record JAODUH010054246.1, read on the forward strand.
AAGCACTCGCCATCTAACTCATTTGCATGCTAAACAACATGGGGTTAGTGTACCTTCGCCAAACCAACCTTAACAAATAATCTGACCTTGAAATCACAATATGTAGGCTAAATACTGATAGCTTACCTCAATAATGTGATACAAATATTTTACTGATATAAAAGTAGTGTAGTGGTTAATACAGAGGCCATAAATATACTAATATGGTGGAAAGTGATCAATTTAGTGTCATGTGTAGTTTATTAGAGCTAGCACCCTCTGCTCTCTGCCTTGTCATGCTATTAAGGATCTGCAGAAAATGCTGTAAACAAATGATTTGCTGAAAGTGAACCACACTGCAGTTGCATCTCGTGACCAGAGTGGCCGCCAATTAACCATGTAGTCACATTCTAAAGAGGCTGTGACTGAAATTAAGACAGGCAGACATGATCTGAGCCCTTTGAGTCCAAATTTATTGATACGGCTGTGCAGTCACATAGCATGATGGCAGGCACGGCTGCCCGGCCAGCATTGGAGAGAATACACGCATGCATATGTACATACATGCACGCCCGCACAAACACACACACACACACACGCACACACTCACACACAACCACACACAACCACACACACACACACATGCACGCACATACATACTGTACACGTGCACATGATGTTCACAGTGAAGAGTTCAGAAATGCACAGCAATTACAGTCAGAAGTCTCTCTCTCTCGCTCTCTCTCACACACGCACACACACACACACACACACACACGCATGCACACGCACACACACGCACACACACACACACACACGCACACACACACACACACACGCACACACACAAACACACCTTCCTAACCTCTAAACTTAAACAGCATGATATCAAGCACATATATAGGTCGGCCCTGACTTAACAATAAAACCAAGCATTAAACAAACAACAAATGAGCTAATCCATAATAACCATTACAAAACCAACATTTGTTTTAGAAGTCCATACATGCCACAAACAAAGGCATGGTTATGGTTATTATCAGTACAACATTTTGTTAAGTATTTACTGTATACAGTAGCAAGTGAGAGCTAGAGCAAAGACACACACTACAAGACCACAGTACATACAGTATATTGGTCCCTTAGAATATGTGTGTTCAAATTGACCAAGCATGGAATAGACTTGTTTGTAAAGAGTGTAAGAACTGTTTTTAAATGAGAAGTGTATTTTCAGATCTTGTCAATGATGAGGACATTCTTTTCATGTAGTACTTTTAGAAACGTCGAAGCAAGATTAATTGTGAAGACTTTGATTAAACCCCTAAAAAGAAAAAGAAAATAACTTTTCAAAGGAAAGGAAAATTTTCAAAGGTGTGAAAACACTCAACCAAAGCTGTTCTGTGATGTCACTCTGATTCTACAAAGCACAAAAGTAGTCAACTTTACACATAATGTTAACAACGTACTAGAAATGTCTACAGTACAGTACATATGAGTTATTGTGGGAAGATCACAAAATGTTTTTTGAATATGCTAGACTGTTTTATATAGTGTAGATTCATTTGACATCAGTAAATCCATGACCATACAGTTTACAAATAAAAAATGTTAATAATCATATAGGCACAACCCTTCACAACCAATTGGCTTGCTAACCATTTATCATATTTGTTAGAGAAAAAGATATCGTACAGTTAGTATGAGTTACTATTTTAACCACATGCAACAGCAACAATTAATTTAGAATATGGGTATGGGGGAGAAATGTTTCATAACGTTTTTATACATTTCTATAAATCTTTTACCTCGTACAGTACCATAAATATCCTTATTAGTATACATATCCCTCAAGAAAGAAAACATAAATACAAATAAAACCGAATTAATTTGATTTTTGAATTATCTAAAATAACATTTAATGAAAAAATACTGTTAAAGCAATATATAAACAACAGCAAAAGGCCACAATCTTAGGGGAACATCCAATATTACACAAATACTGCTGAAATGTGTCTTTTCTAATTGCACATACAGAGAAAAAAGCTCAAAGATTGCAAAAGTTCAATCATTTATGTTACATATGCACAGTGAGTTATATACTGTATATCTATATATGTATCTATCTTCTATACACAACGTACAGTGTTTTACAAGCCTTAAACCCGGCAAACATAACTGCGAAGCAGCTACATTTCGGACCACCAGCTTCGGATGCAGTCATCACAAATGCATGATGGATTCATCTGTCTAATAGCTGTGTAAATAGTGAAAACAACATACTGTTGAAACATTACACCACCAACTAAAAACGTGAGTCTACTATGTAGCCGTATATGATAACTAAAGTTCAAAAGAACTCTAATTTAGCTAATTTAGCCAGCAAGCTGAATTTTGCTACAGCCTAAATACACAGAGGAAGGCATCGGGAATAGAAGTCTCTTGTCCAACGTGTGCTAGAACAAGATAAAGACAATAACATATTTTTGAACAGATAAACAAGGCAAGGAGTGACATACGGAGGAGATTTGACACACCCAGGACATTATACATTTACAATGTTTCATCACAAATTAGAGATAAAAAGTGTAAATAAGGTGCGAAATGTTTGAGATACAAAAGTCTGAATGTAACTGTGAAACATCAGACTAAAACATTTTACCTATACATCTAAAAATTTGTGAGCTCATGACGGAACATTTATGCAGGTAAACAACGAGACCGACAAACATATAAGACCATATCAACCTCAAAACACAAAAATCACTAAAGAAATTAATGTACACTGTACAGTATCTAGAATATAGTACAAAGGGAATCGAACATGTGGCAGAACAGCAGGGTTTATCAGCACTTGCGCTCATAATTTGGACAAGGAAAGCAGTCATTGGAACATATTCTAAGATTTTCACTGCTTTGAATTTGCAATTATCAGCATGAGACAAGATCAGTAGCACTGTAACCACGGGCAACCTGCAGTTAGTGTGCTTGTATACAATAATAGTAAACCTAAATTTATCCTTCATCTGTGCACTAAATTATTTCACCAATATTCCTTAACTGCCCCCTTTACAAGCTAGATACTAGAGGATTTCATATAACCTCAAACACTGAAACAATTAGGAATGGGTGTTATTCCAACAGGGTTGTTTTGAAAGTAGAAAAAAAACACATAAACAAACTAAACACTTTAACTAAAAGCAAACTGATAGTTAAAAATAACCACAAAAAAAGCAATAAAATACATATCAACAGCAACACCACTTTCAGAATCATTGTCCTTCCAATTATTCTGGTAATTCTCTTCACCATAGTTACAGCCTTATTATGAATCCATCCCTCTGTCTGGAATGTGAAATCTTCACAGTATTCACCATGGCATAAAATATCAAATATTTAAATAATATGAGTTTGTTTAAATGTTCTTAACTTCCTCTAGAGGGCGACAAAGTTCCAGTAATGGCTTTGCCTGTGGGATTAGTTTGAATTCCACATCAGGGAAAAGCAGGCTGGGTTGAAAGAGGATGTACAGTATGAATTAAATGGTGTCAGGAAAAAAATATCTACTATTCCATCTCTTCTGCTGTAATTAAAAGAAAATGTTTGGGAAAATTTAAATTAAATTAAAATGGGTTATCTTGACTACATTCAAGTATTCATGTATTATTCCATTTCAATTTGTCTCAATATGAAGAATGTTACTTTTTTCAAAAAGATCAGCTTCGTTATTGTCAGTAAGTGACAAGTGAGCGTTGGTGACTGAACATTTCAGCCAACTTGTGAGCCAGTAGCAAGCACAGCACTGTGCTTGAAGAAAAAAAAAAGAGAACTTACTATTAAATGCTGCGTTTTTCTTGTTTATCACTTTCAGGCGATTCAGCCCCCTGGGCCAGCTCACCTGAAAATTGGAAATATTGCATAGAAATATTAAGAGTAGGCTACTGTTTCTTGTCCAATATATGCAGTTTTACCCCATTAATGGGGCTTCTGTATACTGCCACCTACTGGCCTAAATGCAGCTGTACCAATACTAACCCAAGGTAATTCTGTAGATACAAAACACTGCTATTTACAAACAACAAACAAACACACCTGCAACATCACATGGTGATGACCATCACGTTTACTTTGTGCTAGGTCTTAGTTGAATTTGATAGTGTGGCACTTGGCTTGTGGGAATACCGTTCTGTAGTGGCTGCACCATGTCTCCGGCTGTGTCTTTTGTCGGTCTGTCAAATTCCCCTGAATTCGTCTCCTCACTCTCCGCTTTCACCTCCATTGGGTCAGCCGGTTCTCTTTGGACGTTCTGGGGCTCCACAGCCTTATCCTGCTGAACCTGCTCCTCTGCATCTTTCTTTTCCCTCTCCTCAGTCTCTGTGGTGACATATGGACTTTAGCTTTAGCTAGACCACAATATCGCCGTGGTGACTCCCACCACATTAAATAACTTGGCACATTGGCGGCCACCCCTTTTTATGAAATGTGACTGCACCCTGTACAGACTTCTATGTAACTGTTCTTTTTGGCAACATGGCAAAGAGCAATGACTGCGGCCATTGTGCTCTTAACAAACCACATCCCTTTCTGTGCTACAATGGCAAATCAGCTTGTGACCGTACCGTTGGCTGCCTGCGCTTTCCACCGCTCTCTGTTTTGATAGACCTCTTCGTTCCACAGGGCCTTGAAGTTCTTCAAGTCCACCGTCAGCAGGGAGCATTGTCCAGAAGGGTTGCCGTCTGTACTCTTGGCGCTGCCACACTTTGCATCCTCCGGCGAAATGCTGGTCAGACTGGAGGGAAACAAGTGTAAGGTGTTTTATTTATTTTGCTGCAAAGAACACATTGGCAACCCATTTGTGTGCTTGGTCTGTTGCCCATTTTTGGACCCTAGGACAAATAGCCACCACCTCGGTAGCGTAGCTGATAATGCGGATCTGAATAAATGTCGGCAGTGAGGTCGGTGCTCCACGGTTATGGGGGTTTAACTTTTGCAACAGCTTGCAAAGGGCGTATTTATGACTACAGCGAGCTGTACCCTGACTGGGCTACACAGGCTAGAATTGCTCTGTGTTCTCTGTTAGTGTTCTGCTCGTGATCAGTGTGCCAGCAGAGATGGGCTCTCTCTGCAGAATCAAATTATGACGGCGCTGGCAAGTTATCTGCAGGAGAAGAGGCTTATGCTAATTGCAAGCTGCAAAGATACATTGAACACATTTGATTCCAAGGCGGCAGCAAAGAACACGGCTGCAATGAATACAAGGAGAACATAAAATGTATACAGATCAGTTGAGACCATCTACGTCTAACCTTTTTGTAAAAACAGGCTAGATGTACTGCACAGGCTTTGTAATAGCAGATATTTCAGGGGATAATGTTGTTATTTTGCTTAGTCATTGCTGTTCATTAAACAGTCAAACTGATTTGAAGACGTGGCCAGTCTTTCGTCAACTTAGGTGTACATTATATTTGCATAGATGTCTTAACACGTTTAAAATTTGCCCGGTAAAATAAATTATTTCTGGACACCAGACCGGCAAGATGAAAGCCTGACAGAAACCCTTGCAGTATGTACAGGAAAAACAGTGAGCAGGCAGAGATAGGACAGACCTAACCGATTGAAAGCGGCTATAAATTGCGTTAAGTGCCCTGCAGAAGCCAATAACGACCCAGGTGTGTCCGCAGAACAAGCATAGATATGGCACAACTGGCAAAAGAATCTCTACAGGTTTTCACCCGGTTAGCTTTGACTGGAGGCTTGCTGAGTCATGTTAATCACTCCTGTCTTAGAAAATGAGTAGGCAAGTATTGATGAGCAGCTGCAGCAACGAGATAGCGCTGTTTATCAAATAATATTGTTTCCAGCAGCATTTAATGAACACCATGTCCCACAATTCCTAAATAATATATTGTAATATTAATGGTGGCTGCAGGTGACAACTTAATAATAATAACTGCTGATTTAGTCTTAGTTTTGTTTCTTTCAGGTGTAGCAAAGCTACCGGGCCCGTCTCCCTACAAAGCAGTTGAAATGTCATACACTTCACTTCACTCCAAGTGTAAGCAAATACGGAGAGAATCCTCTGCTCACATGTACATTTTACTCACGTATACATTTCAAATCGTTGCCTGATGGGTTGATAAGCTGAACACACCTGTCCAACCATATAAGGATTATAATAATACAACTTTCCCCTGTGACTGTTTCACTATTTACTATTCTGCATGCTGATCTTGCACCGATGCCTATATGCAGATCATCATCACAGCAAGACAGAATGCAACTAGACTCGCTCCTCCTAAATGTCAATTTCGAGGTGGGCTGCTTAGACTGATTGAAAATCATGAATGCCTGATGGGTCTTCGGCTCGTGAATTGGTTGCCATTGAGGCTCCACCTCGTCACTTCAACAACGACTGAATGGTCTCTGAACATACACACTTTGCTGTTCCTTGCATGGGACTTGGCATGCACTGAACCAGCCATGTACAGCTGGTCACATGGCTCCATTAGAACCACTACAGCACAGTGTCTTGCTCAATGGTCAAAGGCAGTATTACCTGTTAACCCCAGATACATTGACAACACAGAGTTTCACTCAAACTCAAGCGTTTCACCTTGAGCGTCGGAAACCAGCAAAGCTGGAATGGGAGGCTTCGTCGATAAGCGGCGTCACGATGCGCTCGGTCATGTCTGTCAGCACGGTGAAAGTGGGCATCACGATGAAGTCTATGAACCCTGGTGGAGCAGAAGCACTTGTCACTCACCATATACAGTACAGGTCAACACACTGCAGGTATGGGCCAATGTAGACCCACCACTCTAACACTGTACTAGGACAGACAGACACACACACACACAGACAGGCACACACACACACAGACAGACAGACAGACACAGACAGGCAGACAGACAGGCAGACACACAGACACACAGACAGGCACACACAGTCACACAGACAGACAGGCAGACAGACAGACAGACAGGCACACACACACAGACAGACAGACAGACAGACAGTCACACAGACAGACAGGCAGACAGACAGGCGCACAGACAGGCACCTACCGATCTGGGACTGTGCCACCATGGTGGACTTGCGGTCACAGAGGGGCGAGAATGGCAGCCCGAGCTCCGCCTCTTTGTCACCCTGGAATCAAGGTTTACCTCCACAATCAGCATTTGTCTCAAGCCTTATAGACTGCCGAAATGTCATTGTCCGCCGTGTTTCCAAACTAGCGGGCAGCAACATTGGGTTACTGTATGATTTCATTATGCTGTCCTATTATGTATAGTGCAGTGGTTTGTTTTATAACATGGACAATGTTCTATATTTGAGAACACTACTCACGGGATAACACAGAAAAATCCTTAGAACATCTGTAAATGGAGAGGGTATTAAAAGTTTGTGTAAGACCTCTGTCTTTGGGCTGTCACGGCACTTATCCTAGCAGAGCAATCCATTTAGCTCACCCAGCACTTAAAGCTTCAACACCCCTCCAGCTATCAAGGGGCTTTAGACGGCCACTTTACCAATCTGTTGCATCGGTGTCATTTTTCCTCGGCAGACGTGTCACAAACATGAAACGGGGAGTTGAGAGACAATGTTCTTCTAGGTAAGCAGTTAGTCACTGCCAAGTCAACTCCCATGACGCCTGGCTACGGCAGCTGCAATAACAATAACCCTGATAATGAGAATGGTGGTGATTAATAATGGGAGCGTTGAAAGCTGTGCCACTTAAACTGGTGTCATTCCCGCTGACACGTTCAATGATTTCGCATATTATTTATAGCACAGTGTTTTGTTTTATCACACGGGCAATGTTCTACATTTTAAACTCGTGTGACATTAACTCTATTATCATTTAGAAAAGTAAAAAAAAAAAAAAATGTGTGTGTCAGTGAATACGCTTGCAGAATTATACTCATGATTTAATAACTGCATGCCACAAGACACATACAAATGTAACAAAGCACCATATTGAGACAACTATTTACAATCATTAGTACTGCCTTCAGATATTAAGGCTGCTTAGATGTTCCCAGATCTAGTCACGCACCTACAATACAAATGTCTGGTTTCACAGAGATGGATTAAGCCTAGTCTAAACTAGTCTAAAAGAAAATATTCAATGAAGATCTCCATTGAAAAAAGGCCTTAGTCTAGGACTAGGCTTAATCCATGTTTGTGAAACCAAAATAGATTTTATACTGTATATGTCCGTGAGTAATATGGACATTTCAACCGTACGTATGTTGTGTTACACAGAACCATCTGGAAAGCTGTCTATTTATCTTATCTTGTTTATAATTGGGCAGGCACTTCCAAAAAATACTTTTACAAGTAATCGGATGAACTGACGGTGACTATCACCGTCGGTTAACATCACACCTACGCCCGTAGTTTAGGTGCTGCTACCGGTAGCAGCCAATATTTGCTGACTGGTCAGAAGCATTGGTTGGGCTGAAGTGCAATGATTTCAAGCTGATATCCATGGTGAAGTCAAACAGTAGCTCACTTGGATGATATCACCAGGCACAGGAAATTCAGGTCGATCCTTCCAAAAGGGTGTTTCCAAACTGTAAGTGTGGCTGTGCAATATGCATGTGCCAAATCATAACAATGGAATCACCTTTGTTTCTCTCAACCACAGTGGGAGAAAAAGCGACCTAGCGATTTCCATCCCCCTGCTGGAGAACTGTGGCAGTGCATTGCCGGAGCTAACATCCGCTTAGGATTTGTACTTCCTGAACCTGCTGGTTTGTGCACTCTGCTGCTCTTATTTGAGGTGACTACCTCATTCTGCTGCGGTGTTGACACTACGTCATAACAGCCCCCACTTTAAAGATCGCCAGGTGTGTGGAGGAAAGCACGCTCTGGCTCATCCACCCACCTGTCTGAAGAACTCCTCCAAGAGGGATGTGGTCCATCGGTGATGGAGGTCCCAGTTCTTGGCCGGGTGGCTGATGTCTGCGGTGTGCAGCAGCAGCGACAGGGCTTTGGGCTTGTCAATTCTACAAGAGAGAGATTGTCAAAGCAAAGGGTATGGGTGCCCCAGAGGGTCATTCGCTGTGATGCTTGGCTGAAAGGTTCAGTGCAGCGCTGTTTGCAGCAGTGTTGCTGTATGCGACTGGTGCTTTAGATAAAGGCACGCACCAAATAGCTTGCGATGTTATCTCCAGTCAATCCCACACACAAACAAGGTTAAATGGAGGTGAAATAGCTTCGGATTTCACGCGTGTGTGCGGTATGGGGTCTTGCACTGCAATCTAAGCAGGCATATAGCGGACACATTTAAATGACCTCACTTTAAAGTGCATTCGGCATCTTGGTTATCTGCCCACTCTGCATTGTTTTGGTTGCATGTGTGTGTGTGTGTGTGTGTGTGTGTGTGTGTGTCTGTGTGTGTGTGTGTGTCTGTGTGTGTGTGTATGCTGAGACATTTGTCTTAACGCTTGTATATGTGTATAAAATCTCCAGCGTATAAACCGAGCAACCATTCAGTGCTTGTCATTGCGTTTCCTTGTTAGGGGCAGCAGTTGATTCTGTGCTACAGTCCCCTTGTGTCACAATCACAGAAACAGGTGAAGAAATATTGTGGATTACGATGGCTAACTTGTTATATACTGTAGGCCACTGTATGCCCTCAACATTTTTCTAAGCATTGCTGCAGCGAAGATGCGCTGAAGGTGAATGGGTGCCCCGCGGTCTCGCCTTGTCAGCGTTATTCTCAAATCAGCAGGGACAATGTATCATTTGAAAGCATGATGGATAGTTCCTCTGAAGGACAAAACCCCTTATAAAACCTTACAAACCCCTTACAAAAACCCTTATACACCTACATTGGCTAACTCCAAGACCTGGGAAGGCAAACGCCTTGCTGAAGGACACTGCAGGAGAGCAGCTTATTGACAAAGGGTACAGTATGAAACACATTAGCACTTGGTCTGTTCTTAAACGCACACCACTGTAAGTAAATAAGTAAGGAAGTGGGTAAACATTGCAGGGCTATTGGTCTCAAAAGAAAAGCTAAGAGTCACGAGAGTGCTAGCTAGCTAGCGTGCAGGGATTGACAGCGTACCCTTCCGGCTGCTGAAGGAAGTTCTTCATGGTCTTGACCTGTTGGAAGTGGCAAGACATGTCTGTGGCCAGCACCATCTCAACCACCAGGGCTCGTAGCTCTCTGGACAAAGACAGATACAAAGACAGATTCAATACGTCAGCCATTTTCAAGCTAATGACTAATGAAAGATGTATTATTTTGAAATCACAAAGACCGTCTTGCTTAATTCAGATCAGCTTTATTTTGAAATACTTATTTCTTTGACAAGTCTTCGTACATTATATGCCATATGAAATTGGATTGTGGCTGTCTCCTTTGATGTACTATCACTGTCTGAGCAGTTCCACTCAATACAAAGTTGCTGAGCCATGAAGGCAAAGCCACGTCTTTTGATGGAGCCATCTATTTACCACCTTGAAGCGCAATGATTAGTTTGGTCAAATGAGAGATGGGTTCCCGCTGTGGCAGGGAGATAATTAACTTCTGGATGTGTGACTGTCTGTCTCTTATTCTCCTCTACCTCTCTATCAGCCATTGTTATCCTTTGCTGTAAATGATCAGTTAACAGATGCTATTCACTGATACGTTTTGGGGTTAAAGTCAATGAAGGGTGAAACTATTGTTTTTTTAATCTTCTTCTTACCTTTGGGTATTCAATATTGTTTTTTAAATATGTGTTAAAAGGTACATTCCTGGATTGCATTGTATCAGGGGCCAGTTGTCCAAAATGTTTAATCTGTATCAAAGGGATTTGATTTGGAAATCCCATGTTACAGTATGCTATCTGGGATCAGGTAAGCCATTTTATTTTTATACCATTTTTTCAAAACAACATTGGATGGATCACCCTGATCCAGATTTAGGCTTTTAACACTTACCAAGTGCACAGTATCACAGTGTAGTTTTGGGCTATTAATCCCAACACTGTGCAATTGCAGATAAATAATGACGCATGTCACTTACAGCTTAAAATAGCTGCTCGCTGTTTTATGAGTGTGTTAACGTCTTCTCTGTTTGGCTAACCCTTCTCCCAATGTCTCTCTCTGTCTCTCTCTCTCACCGCCAGTCATCTTTTGAGAGGTTGTACAGGATGTTCATCTCATCGTCGTCCTGTAGGAGGCGGTAGGCTGCGCTGACATGGTGACTCTCCAGCACTGAGCGGTCATTGTAAAGAATGGCCGTGTCTGACCTGTCAACGAGTACAACATATCTCGTTAGGAGACTGCAAACGTGGAAATGAATCAATCATCCCCTAGATGGCACTACAGTGATATAACATCAGTGAACGATTGCGTATTTATGGAGCTGCATGATAACAAGCTAAATGTGACATCTATCTATAGCAGGGGTGCCCAATCCTGGTCCTGGAGGGCCATTGCCCGGCATGTTTAAGATGTCTCCCTGCTCCAACACACCTGACTCAAATTAACAGGTCATTATCAGGCTTCTGCAAAGACTGATAATTGACTAATTCATTAGAATCAGGTGTGTTGGAGCAGGGAGGCACCTAAAACATGCAGTGGCCCTCCAGGACCAGGATTGGGCACCCCTGCTCTATAGGAACCAGTGATGAGTTCAGCTCCGTCAGTGTTACATCTACCCTGCAAGCTTCATCTGGAATGGGAAGGAAGGAAGAGGCGCAGCCAGGAACCAAGCCCCCTCGTCGTAAGTTAACACACTGAGTGGGGGACTATGTTTGATATGTTTTCCACGATTCTGGTGTTTACCTGGTTTGAATGTGGAAATTGTTGGTGGTGCCTGTGTGCTCGTAATCGTGCACGGCTGCCGCGAAGATCATGGCGAAGATCTCCAGCTCGGTCAGCCAGTGCTGGGGACAGACAGACAGACAGACAGACAGGCAGGCAGAGAGCAGTGAGGTGGTGTGTGTGTGTGTGTGTGTGTGTGTGTGTGTGGTGTCACATAATATGCACTTTGGCAGCTCCTTGGCCTCTTACGGCGTACATTGTCCCCGCTCACACACACACAGAGCCATACAGACACCATTTAAATGAGCTATTGCAGTGTGTGTGGTTAGCATGCAGTCACACCCTGAGTGGGCCTTCTCCATTAAGGTTTTGATGCTGAGAGCACATATGCCAGCGGCCCAATCAATAGCGGTGATTAATCAGCAGTTGGTGAGCAGGGAAAGTCATTAGGAGCGGGGAGCAGGACGGCCGATCCATACCCCAAGCATATTTTCTAGCAGGCCTGCTTTTATATGAGTGACCAGAGGGCTTGTGAGTGACAGATGCTGTTCCACAGCTCTCTCAGCTGCCACGGGTTCAGGCGCTAATGTGGTTTACTCTGTTTTGCACTGCTCAAAGTAACACTCCTTGTTGACAGCTGTCACTGCACCTTATTAAAGGTGATTAAATCAAAACAGAGTGAGTGGGGCTGGCTGGCTAGGAGTTGTAAGCTAAGCGCTATTGTGGCTGCATGGCGTTCTGAAGAGGACTGGGGCATTATGAAGACACTGTGGTGTAAAGTACAGTATGTGCAATACTTATATTACACAATATAAGTAGACAATTATATACAATCTGTTGTCTATAATATATAGACAACAGAATACAAGATGGAGCAGGAACATGGTAGAATGAGAAGCGGAATGGAGAACTTAAAGGTTGCATGCAACAAAAATGGGAAGAATTTTGTGAATGCAGTTGGATGCATACAGTACTACTCGTAACGTGTATTCATAATGGAGAAGAAAATATGTACTGTATGACTTTTTTCTCTTAGTAAATTACCGTAGTAGTTACATTTAGAATCAGTAACACTAACAGATCGACTGATGATGATTGATGAAGAAAATATATTGGATAAAAACTCTGCCTGGGAAAAAGCCCTCCTTTCAATTTAATGTGCTTCGGTTCAATGAGATTTCCGAGCAAACATTTAATATGTTGCTGAACTAAAGCTTTGCAATGTTTTCAGTAGTAGACATTATGTGCGCACTATACACATGTGTTACAGTAGCATTTGTCAACTTCATATTATGATCATGTGTAGTGATAATGTAGTGTCCAGTAAACTCTTAACAAGATAAACAGCTGAAAATGCTTGTGGTAATTTAGATGATCACATTAATCCAAAGTGAATATTAATGAATACAGTTACACCAGCAAAGCACAGTCATCTTGCTTCAGGATAGGACAACACATGGGCTTGAACTCATTACCTTCCAGTTTGGAGCCCAACACCAAGTACACTAGACTAGACTGTACGATGGCCATCTGCCCAGTAATTTTGAGCAAACCAACATTTCAGAATAATACTGTATTTTTCGAAATACACTTAGAAAAACGATTAATATTTTAATTATATATATTGACACAATTCAACTGGCGACCAAATAAACCAATCTATATAAATCAATAATCAATCAAATGACAATACATATCAATGGACATAAATCATATTTTTTCAGTTATTTTCTGAATGGACACTTACCACCATGCCAGTTTTGAGCAGAAGGTAGTGCACTGTCTGTGTGACATCGGCAGCATGCATCAGGTTGTGGTAGGGGTTTTTATGTTTGCTGTAGCCCACCTCTAGTGCCTCCACAAACGACACCACTGCAGAGATGGGGATCTGCAGGCAGACGAAATAAGTAAGGAACCCATATTTAGGATTATCACTGGATTTACTACACCCACCATGTTACTGATCGGTACATGTAATTCCTCATTAAGCCATTCTTTATAAACAACATAATTGGTGAGTGGAAAAAAGGAACTGACAAACATTTGATCAATCCCTTAAAGGGATACAGTGACTTAGAGTAGGCATATGTTTTTCTGCACAGTGCTGGATATGTGTAGTACTGTGTGCTTATTACAGATGTTTTAAGACATAGAACCCATATAAAACAAGTAAATGTATTCATTCCCATTCTGCAGTGTGCAACTGATGACAACTGCAATCTCAGTTTTAGAGGTTCTGCCAAGGTTCTGCCCCTACGATTTGCTTAGCTTTATATGTCAATCCGGGAACTCCCAACTGAAATCTGTTGCCCACCAGTGCCTATAATTCAGTTGGTTCAGAGCGAAATAAGGTGGCTGTCTTTGTAAATTCCTCCCCACTTTCTTGGTGCTTATTGGCACCACCTATAACCACCTATAACAAATGACATTGAATGGAGAGTTTCCAGACTGACATGCAGAGCAGAACAAATCACAATGCTTGTAGGCTTGTAAGAAGGAATATTGGAATCAATCAATCAATCAATCAATCAATCTTTATTTATATAGCACTTTTCATACAAATTCATGTAACACAAAGTGCTT
>JAODUH010054267.1:0-18513 GCA_027564835.1 Typhlichthys subterraneus
TCACATGAAAAGATATGCTCACATATTTGCAAATATGTGAGGGGTGTACTCACTTTTGTGAGATACTGTGTGTGTGTGTGTGTCTGCCACTTAAATTCTCTTGATCATATTGATAGCTAATTACTTATAAATTAATGTATTTGCAGAAAGAATGTTGAAAGGAGAGCTTTGTTAGAGAACATGGAGGGCCTATTCCTGGCTGTGGATGAAATTGTAGATGGCGGGTAGGTGATCATTATGCCTAACAATGACATTGGTAGTGAATGTACTGGGGCTAATCTATTGCAAATAGTACCCTATTAGGGTGTTGAGACTGATGCCATAGTTCAGAATTGAAACAAATTTGAAACAAAACACATTACAGTGCATTATACAGTAAACTTTCTGCCTATGGGACCCCTTTTAATTTCTATTGGTTTAGGTTCACACACACGCGCACGCACGCTTAACTGCGGAGTTGAATAGCCCTGGTCTAGATGTTTCAATCAGCTGTCAAAAATGCTGTAAACTAAGAATGCTTTAAGAAATGGTAGTGTTAATAGTTTATTTTCAATAATTAACATAATGGCAGTGAATGAAAAGATAAATGTAAATCAAATACATATTTTGGTGTGACCACAGTAGGTGTACACTTTACACAAGGAACGCGGCTGGCGCCTGGCAAAAATGGTAAATTGACTGCATTTATATAGTGCTTTTCCAACCCTCCGGCCACTCAAGTGCTGTAGTATAGCATTACCTCACATTCACACAGACATTCATACACCGATAGCGATGAGTGTTCCAAACGTTCCTGGGTTTTCTTGCATAGATGAGTCACTTGGTCTTATTTCCTTCTGCCAGTTCTGAGCTGATGGCCTGCTGTACATCTTCCGATTTCAACGGTTATGTGTTTTTCCATCTGCTACACTGTTTCCTTGGCCGTCCACTGCTTCTACAATCCTCAATGTTGCCTGTTTCTTTGTGCTTCAAATGAGCTTGAACCAGCACATCTTGAAACCCCAGTCTGCTTTTAAATCTTTGTCTGGGAGAGACCTTGATAATGCAGTATAACTACATTGTGTCTTGTTGCTGTGTTCAGTCTTGCCATGGTGCATATAACCTGGCCCTGCCCGACTATTGCTTTAAACTCAATTTATTTATCTGAGATAAGTCTGGAAACCCTGTTTGCACTAGTGTTTGCACAGCCACACTGCTGGCGGCCCAATCAGCGTGGGTTAGTTAGATGGCGTTGAAGTCAAGCGTGTTTCCAAATTGTGGTAGAACTCGATGAGGCGATCAAAACAATTGTAGCGAGGTCGATTGGTTCAGCGCTGTCCAATAGTTTAAAAATTAACCAGAGGTCTATGCCAAACGGGAGGATACGGCTGCGAACACTTCCCAATGGAGCGTAGCCAGACCTATTCACATAGTGAATATGGTCTGGTGGTGCTGTGACAGGCCTTCCACAACGTCACCCGGAAGCAGAGTTGAGCTGTTCCTCACCCAGTTTTAAGGCTCCTACACAGCTGTTTCTGTTTCAGTAAATGACTGTGTTTGAACCTACATGTGAAATTGCTGATCATTAGCAGCTGTTTTGGTATAATTGTCTGATCATACACCTGACTATATTCCTACAAAATCCCTGACTTTATGCAAGTGCACCTATAACAATCGATGCTGGTTGGAAGGAAAATGGTAGTAACACCAAATAATTTATTTTGTTTAGATTTTTATTTTGTTTGCACACTTGATACATTGATACAAAATAAACTATTATTTATAAATTTGATAGCATTCTTAGTTTACAGCATTTTTTTTAACATGCACTCTTTGTATGTATGTTATACCTATTTACATACATATAATGTTACAATAAAGGGATGTCTGCTGTTATTCATCAGTAATAAGCTGCAATGCTTTTTTAAAAATCCATCTGTAAGAAATGTCTACCAAGGGTTCAACCCATTCAAACAAAAGTATAGTCAAGTGAAAATACAACACCCACTTGTTTCCATCCATACTAGCCCTGACTCCACACATAACGTTGTAGTACTGATGAATGTGTATGTGCCATTACCATGTTGTCATTAAAACACATGTTTGTCATATGCAATGTCAGGCAATCCTTGTCTGTATGATGTTTTTGTTTAATCTTTAGCCCAATGCACACATGATGCAACTTTCTGCACGGTGTAATCATGTTCAAGCATCTTTCTGAGCATACCGTTGTGTTTCCCATGTACTGAAAACAATGTTCCGCTTTTCGTATCGAAGCCGAGCAGTGTTCGACCTGGGTCAAACCCAGGGTGGTGATGCGGCACCGTAAGCGTACTTATCACTTACTTTGTGTGCAAGATAAGTGCTGTCAATGCAATTCTATTGATGTTAGTTAAAATGCCATATCTCAAAGTTGTGTTATTGTTAAAGACATTTTATAAAAATATGCAGCGTCTCTCAAACCTTCTTGTGGCTTAGCTGTGTCATTAACCAAAACAACAGCATTTGTGAGAGAATGGTCGCAAAATATTACCAACAATAATAAATACATATATTTCCAGAAGTGCTATGACATTGTTGATATACATATATATATGTTGTATACATGTGTATATAGACTGTATATATAAATGGACAAACCCTCTGTGATGTCACACATTGCTCTGTTGGCTCTGACCGTCTCCATGTTTGCAGTACCTGACTACGCATTTTACGCCCCCCTATCTATTTGGGATACATTTATGGCCAATATATTATTTTTACCTGATGAGTTATAAAAATTATTAACACCTCCCGGCCCCCGTACAGTTGTCATGGACGGGACAATTGGAGACCTAAACCGTATTTTTGAACCAGGCTGTAAACATAGTTTCTTTTTGCTGTATATTCAGATATTTTATCTCTTTGTCTATGGGGATTGACTCCTTTTTTCAGCCAGCCTCAAGTGGCCATTCGGTGAACTGCAGGTTTTCGCACTTCCCGTGTTGTATTAATTTCTCAGCACCGGTCCCGGAGGTTCACCATGTGTACTGCACAGTGCACACGCTAAAATGTATGCAAATGGGAAACTATTGAGACCTATCGTTTAAATTGAATACTAAATGGGTGGAACTGGGTGGCAACTTAGTGAAGTTCACCCTTATAAAGTACAATGGAGTTGAAATATACTGTGGAAAATATCTAATATTTTCCTCCACGTTTAATATATTGATCAGTACCAATGATGAAATAAGTAGTTAGATGAGTGGAGCAGAAGCAATTCT
Organism: Typhlichthys subterraneus; assembly: GCA_027564835.1. NCBI lineage: Eukaryota > Metazoa > Chordata > Actinopteri > Percopsiformes > Amblyopsidae > Typhlichthys > Typhlichthys subterraneus. The sequence goes on from JAODUH010054267.1 coordinate 3,243, forward strand.
CTCTCAATGACTAGGTGAGATGTGGACACATTCCAACTCAGGTGGCCCGATAGCTGATACAGTGGTGCAAACTCCTGTTGGGAAACAGTTGATACATTGTTCTCTAGAGTTTCTATATTTTGTCTGGAAAGGGGCTATTATATAGCCCTCATCTCAGGTGTAAAACCTTTGAATGTGACTACATGTTAATTTGAATAAAGCTAGCCGGTGTGAGACCCACTCTATTCTTCTTGCTAATAAATGACGACATAATGAACAATAGTTGTATATGAGTCTGTCTTGCCTTTCTGTGTCATTGTAGCCAGTTCACTGTCTTACAGGGTGATCTTGGAGAGTGACCCGCAGCAAGTTGTCCACCGTGTGGCCCTAAGAGTAAGCACATCCTGTCCATATTGTCAAGTTTCACTGTGGAAACAGCCCTGTCAAATGTTGAGTGTACTGGCGTTTTCCTAAACGTGCCATGCCTTTTGTTTTCATAGGGGGATGATGTGCCACTGACAGAGCAAACAGTCACACAGGTAGGGGAACACATTTCTACCAGATCTGTGTTTTGCAGTTTTATAATACTATATATAAAATAATTAAAGAGTATTATTGCTGTATAAATTGTGCACACACACACTATATTACTAAATCATTATGTTCTGGTCTTACTGTTATTTGACTCTTCATTATCTTGTTTCCATATGCATGTACACATCAATTACTAATTATTTGGTGTTAAAGTTAGTTGGTAACCAATGGTGGTTCCTGGGTATGTGCTGTGCATGTGTGTGTGTGTGATCCTGCTGATTAATGTTCTCATTTAAGAGGCCTGTGACAGGCTACCACCATCTCTCCTCTGCTCATGATTAATGGCCGCCCCCCTTCCCTATGCTTTATGGTTATGGTTTTGCCTTTCATTCAACAAATTAAGATGATTAATTGAATCTTGAATTTTTCATCTCAATCTACATCACTCATTTACCATTCATTGTTCATTATATAAGAATTCAATAGATATTTGAAACTTCCTTGAAGGTATTAGACAGATTTTTAAAACCACATTGAGAACAACATATTGATGTCATTTTATAGTTGGAATACTCGTTTTGCTCAAAGCCAGTTTCCCCCCACAGGTGCTGCAGTCAGCTAAAGAACAGATCAAGTGGTCACTTCTACGATAGGACCTTTCTGACCCCCCCCCCACCTTTTATTTTTACTCTACTCTGAACAGGCTTGCCTTCTTGGACTTAAGCAAAATAACACATTTCAGTGTTTATTGGTATACATTCCAACTCCTGGCCTGAATCTGGCCTGCATCTTATGTTCTGTTTTTCCGTTTTAGCAGGTATAATTCCACCTTTTATAGCCTGTAATGACATTCCATATTTTTGTCTTTATTACAGTAAGGTTTATTTGACATCTATCCTCTTTGTGACTACATAATATTCATCACATTGTTTCTGTTAGAATATTTTAGTGCTGAGAATGTTATGACAAAACATGTACCATAAACTGAAATGTGCTTTAAGCTGTGCTGGTGTTTCAGAGCCATGTGTATTTCTTTGTTCATATTCTTATAACAATAAATTTATTGAAAAATATGTGACTTTACTATAATGGTATTCTTGTGTTCACATAGAATAGTTATTGCAACATGTTATGTTTTCATAAGTCGTGACACAAATAGGAATTTTAGTGGCACATTGATGCAATGATGGCAATTTGATAAGAGCTCATCCTGAACTGCCATGTTAGACCATGTTTTCTTTGTTCTTCAAGACATCAACTGTAACAAGTCTGTCCGCTAGAGCAAGGGCTCCACCTCCTGGTTGATGCAGCAAAGCACAAGGATGAGGTACTCGAGAGATGAGGTTAGTATTTAATGCGCATCATTGCATATGTGGCTGATGTTGCTGAAGTAACATACTCTACGCTCTGTACAAGGCCTGTGTGCATCATTAATTGAGTGGATTAATGCTGCATTAACATGGAAGACGGCAAACCGGATATCATGTTAGCGGACGAGAGCAGGACGGCAAAAAAGAATAGAGACGCCGTGTTCCATGTGTACATATTATATGTATACCCTCAATTTATGCAAATGGGGGGTATACCCTGAGAGAAATAATACTAAGAATAGGCCGTACAACAACATGGTTCTTAATATTAAAGGTGATCTATTTGCATTCCTTAATTTAAGTCACCCAGATATGTTCTCACGTTGACCTCTGAATACATTTGTGCCTTGTTGCACAACAGGCAGATCTGCCTTGCCTAATGAACAACACATAGGGGGCAGGCAGGCCATGTCTGAGCCCATTCTCTGTGGACTGTTGCTGTTCTTCCGATCGTTAGATGCCTCCTCCCTCAGACTACAGTATCTTTCATACCGTAGTACATCTGTTGGTCACGGGCAGGAGCTATCAGGATGTGTGCACACTTGCTATTCTCTACATTACCTCTATTATTATTTGTCTTAGGGTTCAAGGGGAGAGAGAGATAATTGCTCTGCACCATGACCTGTCAAAGCCAGGAGTAGTCTGTGGAAATACCGTACGTCTCACACGCACGCACGCCTAGTTACAATGTCAGAATGTAGATTACAGACATTATAACCATTATACTCATATTTTTATGATGAAACTATGAATATGATTCTATAGGTTTTAAGGTGAAGGGAATTTCACTCGGCGGTGCCGTCAAATCAATCAGTTTTTCTCAGATAGAAATATAGTGCATGCTCTGTTCTGTCGGTATGTCCACCTTTTAGAGAGGTATTACATTGTGTTCTACTAATTTGATCTAGGCAGAAGTACGGTAGGGGGAAACCATTGCGATGATTTTGAGTCAAAGCCGCGTCTGGTATGCGTCACATCACAGTTGACTAACTGCACTGCAATAGCTAGAGGATCACATTGCTGTGTACGTGTGCACTGCATACGTGCAAGTTTGTGTTTTAGAAATCATACTACAGTCTGTGAAAGTGAATGGCTTCGGCCCGATTGACCTGTTGTGTTGGCATTGTTCCAGTGTGATTCAGCTTGTGAATCTGTGGCGGTTTATGGCTGCAGAGATAGCATGAACAGAGGCTGCTGGCTCTCTGCTAAGCGTTTCACTATAGAGTAGGGAGCAGGAAAGGTAATCATTATAAATGGACTCCATTATCACACCAGTTTACTGTTATCGTGCCAGTTTCCTGGTATAATGGGAGCAGCTTTCTGTCTCAGCGTGCAATTTTTTTAGGGAGAGGGAGAAACACGAAGGTTAAAGAGGACGAGGTTAGCACAAGTAGACCTGGGGCAAATGTGATTAGATGAGAGGGGAGTGAGAGGGTTAAAATGTCTGTCCAGACCCTCCCTTTTCATCTAGATAGTCCAGAGGTACCCAGCAACTTGCTTCCATCCACTAATTACAGTCGCATCATCGTGGAGAGAAAAGAAAAAACAGAAGAAAAACAGTGGTAATTTATATTAATTATACATGAATGAGTATAATAGCCTGAAACGCCATGGCTTGACACGCTGTACATAACATGCAGTAAAATGGTCAGAGACGTGTGGGCTAGAGCCCTGCGATTGATCGATGCATACAGTGAAAGTCTGCCCTCTGTCCTGTTTTTTTTCCTCTTGCTCTGTCTTGGTCTCTCTCTTGTGTGTGTGTGTGTGTGTGTGTGTGTCTCTGTGTCAAGCATGTGAGTAAGAGTCAATAAATTCTCATCAGCAAGCTTACGGTCTTTATGTCACAGCCAATGTGCTTGAGTACCCATCCAATGGCCTGCTCTAACGAGCAACAACCCGCTGATCTATACCGGCGGAAATGGCGCAGGAGAAAACAATGAGAGTGAATTAGGTCCAATATGAGATGCATAAAATGAAGTGCTTTAATAACAGTTGGAGCAACACACGGGGCAAGACCCGCGTCATATTTCATGACCCCCTTGAATCATGGAGGGAGAACTGCTCAGCCAAGGCTCTGGAACAATAAAATACACATACTAGCTAAAATGAATAGCTCATCCACACACTGGGATATGTACAAAGAGCATACTGTGTATTCGAAGCTTTCAGCCATAGTCATAATTCTTATCAATTCATATCGAACATCATTGTCTCTTACTGAAAGCTGGTGGATATGTGTACTGACTGGGTGTGTGAATGCACTTTTCAGTCTATGACCCTCTGAAATGCAATATGCAGATGATTTAAAAACGGCCTTTTATGAATGACATGACCCAGTGAACTTGTAGGTCAACCCGCTTTACGGACTACATTTTATAGTCGCCACTGCTTTCAAATGGGTGAAAACCAACAAAACGATCAACATGGCTCCACAAGGGCTGCAGAGTTGTGCATGTGAGCATGTGTTGAAGAGGGCAGAATGGTGGAGGTATGGGCCCGGGGCCGTCCTCACAACTCGACAGCATCGCGGCAGCTTGACGTGCTTTATGGCTGTGGTTGCCCTCACTGGACCCGTTTATGGATTCCCATAGAACAGAGAATCATGGCTGCTCCATGAAAAAGCCAGCCAAAAACAACACCTCCACCAGTGCACTTATGCCTGCCCTCTGCTATAATTCAGTGTATTTATGTTTCTTGAATGGGGAAAAAAAGAGAAAAAAAACACATATTCATAGTAAAGACATAAGATTACTATAAATTCTGATGTTAAATATTTTCAATATTTTGCTGTTGTTGATGGAGATAAATGTGTCAAAACACATGTGGCTGGTTTATTGGGTGTTGTTAGTATTTACAGTACTGTGGAGATTGTAGGATTGTTGTGGGAGAACCCTTGTCTTTGCGTTGGCCTTGCCTTGCCTTTAGTAGACTCATAAGATTTATTTCATACAATTGCTAGGATAGGATCTGTTGAAAGCACATTACCAAGGGGGTTGTTAATGGAGGAAATAATCTGGAAATTTCCAGATTTTTTCCCCAGCACCAGAACTCATGTAAAATTCCTCTACTAGAGGCGTAGTGATGAAATCTGTATGTGAGCATTCAATGCTCAGTTATGCTGTACACACAGAGGTTTGGATTGTAGGGGGGGGGGAGAGATGGGCATACAGAAATACAATGTCAACACATCTTTTTCATCTGTATTGATGATTTAAACACATCGTCTTGGTCAGCTTGGTGTTGTGTGGCTACATTTATGCAGCGAGAAGTGTCTCATAGCTTCCTTAAAGATTACGGTTGTGCGCGTGTACCCTGCTGCAGTGGCCTTGTCATTATTCCATTCTTGAGCCCAGTTAAATGACCTTCTTCACAGCAGGAAGCCCCAGCCAGCACCATGGAAACCACCAGACAATGCACAAGGTGGCAATTGTAATCAATTGATTTAGCTATGCAACTGCACACTCTGTGATAGGTGTTGCTCTCTATTAGTATTATAACAATTTCAGTGATATTACTACTATTAGTAGTAATAGTAGTAGAATAACTACTGCTCTATGCAGTACAATACAGAATACAGAAAATATATATTCTCCACCCAACCAAATCCAGGCCTACATTAGGTGCTGCTTTGTTGCTGTGGCCAGAAAACTAACCATCTGGAGCTGCACAGCTAGGGCATTTCTGTCCACTCAACTCACCCCACTTCATTCCCCAACCCCCACCCCCAAATGGTCAGACTTCCAGCCCCCCGAAGACAACCTGCAGCTAGAAGGCTGCCGGCGCTTACTGATTTGGCTGTTTCATGACGGTTAGCGGTTACTGGGTTACCACTTGTTATTACGTTGTCAACACTAGCTTTGGAGCTATAGCCGCGATGCAGGAGGAACGAATGGTCATCATTCATTTTCACCAAAGACGGTCAATTTTAGACGCATGCCCTGCTGGCCGTAAAGCTTTATGAGTGTTTCTTCTGGTGTTGTTCAACTCCTATTGCATCCCTCAGGGGTACATGTGTTTCTCTTTTGTGGCCGTGTTTAGTCTTGTTTTGCTCCGAAAATTCCTCTCCGTGCCCTCCGCTGTTTTACTACAGTATGTGGGGATGTCGTTTTTATCGAGGCCAAAGAATGAAAGGAAAGAAGCATTTTATTCTGTGGCATGCCGCTGAACACTTGGCTCATTTCCTCCTCCCTCTGTTATCCAGTCTCTCTCTCTTCACTTTCTCCCCTCCCTCCTCATGGATTCCCCAACCACACCACAACGCTGTTAACAGACTTGGCCCTGGCAGATTTACCGCCGTCCTCTTTCCATTGGCCGCCAGCGTGACAGCAGAGATTTAATGCTGACTTCTCATTGGCCAAGACCTGACAGGATAATTTATGGTCGCACTGTGATTTGATGCCTGCTGCCTTTGAAGTGAGTTACAGCTCTGTCGCTTATAGGACACAGAAATGGTGTCAGGTTGCAATCGTAAAATCTTATCCCTGAAGGGAGGTGGCGCTGGTGTATAATTGTCCTGACGTCATGAGAGAACGAGAGAACAGCAAAGGAACAGAGAAACTGAGCGATAATGGGAAAAGAACAGATGATATATTCATGAGATAAGATGGATAAGGTGAATTAAAAAAAGCATATATGCGGTTACTTTCAGTGCTTATGCGCACTTATAGCTTGCACAGTAATTCTTTGTATTTGCATTTATCTTATAGATCTTGCCTGATGGATTCCATTTAATGTTTGTGTCCACCCTGTAACAATTTATTTTAATATCCGTTACAAACCAATGGCGGTATAAACATTTCTGTTTAAAACTAAAAAAAACAAACAAACACGTGTGTCATTAACACATCTGTCTTTTGTATGTTGTCATCCCATACTTCTTGTGACCAGTGATCTTTCATAGCGGGTCATACCTTAAACGACGGAGAGTAAATCACTGTATCGCATAGTCGATCAACAGCAGCAAACTGCCAAAGTCACTTTGGCATCTGTCTACTGTATCTGCTCATTGCAGCCTGTCGTTCTTGCAGCACCGTCATCTATCTGCGGGCTATCGCTTCATCAGCCTGACAGTCTATCCTACAGAGATCAAGAAGAGCAAGAATGCATCCCTGTAATAGCCATGACCCATGGGAATCTCTAAGGGTAAATAGCAAGCCCTGTCTATCAACCTCAGTGAATTCATCCACCATTTCCCTTGGATATCAAATCTCGATCATTACTCTTCCACTTCATACTCAGCGCAGTCTGCTCAAGTGGAAAATTGCTGGAGAATATGGCAGAGGAAAGCCCTGGTTTTTTGCACAGTCAAGTGGGATTGCATAATTCCGTGAGTGGCGGTCCGTGTGATTCAGTGGTTAGCACTGCTTCCTCACAGCGCTGAATGACCCGTTCGAAGCCGGATTGCGACTTTGACTGGGGCCTTCCCAGAATGTTTGTGTTCAAATGGGTTTCCTCCGGCCACAACTATTATATAAAGTAGGCTACATGCATGTTATGATAATGCCTCTAGCATTGCCCTTGACCAAAGCACTGGCATTAGAACTAGCTTTGGTTACTGGTCTCTAACCCAGCTGCCCACTCAGTAGCTATAGGAGGATTGAATCCCCCTCAGGGATGGAAGATGAGTCTGAACGTGTTACCTTGAGGTTACATTGGTGTATCAAAACAGGTTTTTCTTTTATAATGAAAAAAGAACATGACCCTCTGAACTCAAAGGAATTACAGAGCCCCAGAGCGGATTGATAGGGGAGAAACACGCACAGTCGCACACGCACACGCATACGCACACACACACCTGCACAGATAGTCAGCTAATGCAGTGTAATGCTTTGTGCACCTTATTCAGATCGGGTCAAAAGAACCCATTACTTCTGTTAATCACCCGTCAATGTAGGCCTATTTGTTAAATTGTGCGTTTTGTTATATATGTCTACATGTTTCTAGTACTACTGTAAATCACAGCATTGAAGCCATTTCTGAATTCATACCAGAGGATAGCATCACTGAATCTTCTGTGTCTCTTTGTGATCTCCTTATTACTCATGTACTAGTGAAATGGAACAGAATAAAAAATATGCACTGCACAAATTGCCAGTGTACCACAGAGATATGCAGAGATCGTCCAGCGCTTCAACTGCCAAGAAAATGTGGAATCAGTTAATGGTCCTAATCCAGGAGGAATGTGACAATATTATAGCACGTTTTCTTATTATTCAATGTGCTTCTAAATGTATTATTATCTAATGGAATTTAACTGATTACATATTATCAGTTCATTGTAATCTGATTATGAAAAACCAGTAGCTGTAATCCATTACAGTTAACAGCTAAAATTGTGGAATCAGATTACAGGTATTTAAAAAAATTAGATTATTAATTCTAGGATACTTTATGAATATAAAAGGGAAGTTTGCAGAAGAACAATGCATAAAACAATCGGATGTTCTTTTATTAACCTTTCATTAACGTCAATCAATTGAAATTAAATCCTGCTTTAATCTTATCTCCTGAGCAACATAGAAAGATTTGGCGTCTGGTAAAGAGTAACTCTAACTCGCTCTTCTTTACTTTACTTTTCACACTTGCATTTGTATTTTATATTTCTATGTGTGCTCTTGTTTTAGTCAAATGTTCTATATTATGTGTCTTTGTATTTGTAATGTAAGATGTCCTTGAGTGTCTTGAAGGGCGTCCTCAAAAACATATTATTAAATGTGAGGGGCTGGGTGTGTGTGCGTGTGTGCATGCGTGTCTTTGTGTGTGGGGATGGGGGGGGGGGGGGGTAGTTTAAAACACTATATGAAAATATTACAACCAGGGTTGACTCACTCTTGGACCCATGTCTGTTCCACAGGGAGGCAGATTAGTCCCCGTGTCTGTCCCAACAAAGCTATAGATTATTTCTCTGATGGTAGCCAAGGCACGTTAATGTATCTGTCGAGCCTGTGCCTCCGTTGGAAAGTTATTTTTTTTCCAGGGAGTCGGCGGGGCGCCGGGCTGTCCGTCCTGTCAAGAGGAATGTGAATGAATTTTAGATGAAATATAGCATCTTTGCCATGTGATCCTGCACAACCGTGCTAGGGCTGCATGAAATACCTCCTAGTATCAGAACTTCAGCAGAGGAAGTGTTGCTCTTGTATGCTCCCTGTTTCCTTTTACCCTCTATTTCCTGGTATTATTTCATGTTTAAGGACACCACATCATTAATAGCATAATATTGTGCAAAACAAGGTTTTGCTTACCCATATTTAAAGTAAAAATTATATCGTGAGTATCGTATTAATGTGTGAATATTCATGATTTTGAACATGTAAGTAGGCCAAAGTGAAACATTGCCGTTCCCTTGTTACCCATCAGGTCCTGCAGCAGATACAAATCTCAGAGACTGCGTAATGCTTTGACTACTGGGAAGGATATATGCAGGCTAATTAATCTTCTGGAGTTATGCTAATTGAGAGAGAATAGTGGCAGACTTGTATGCATATGGGACAAATCCTAGCCTATCGCATAACCTTCGTCACCAGAGGATTCCTGAGGCATTTTGCAGAGACACAATAGGCCTACGACACATAAAACGTATGGGGTGCAGTTTGTTTATTAATCACTTATCAGGGATTTTTTTCTCAAACATATTGTACACTGGCTTTCATTATATACTAAATCTACTAGTTTGTTTAGTTTGGAGACTGTTTGGTCCATGTGTGCAACTACATTTAAGTTGGCTGGCGTTGGAGAAGACCCCCCATTGCTCTTGTTTCCCAGGAGGGCACTTTATGCCCAGTTACACACTATGTTATGTCCTCTCTAATTGCACATTGCTAAGTTCTCATACTGGTGCATCCTAGTTAAAACGTAGATCCGATAAATGGAATTCAGCTACATCCATAATTAATTTGAGAAAGATTGCCGCTAGTAGAATATTACAATATTTGGTAATCATTAATAAGTAATATTTTTTTACAAGTTTGATGACATGAGAATTATGGGGATTTCCTTCTATTGCAAAATTATATCATGAGCAATAGTGACAAGGCAGATTCATGATTGGAAGTGAATTTGTGCTACCTTTACCACAGTTGGATCAAGAAGAGAAGGCATTTCAAATAACTCCAGTTGATCTAAGTAATTCATTACAATCCGGCAATCCATATCCAGTTTTTCTTTATCATTTATAAAATTGAAACGTGTGTGAGACTCTTGAGAAAGATCTGCCCCATGCTGTCTATGATAGAACTGAAATATTAATGACGAGCTGCACCGCCATGCTGATGGCTGTCGAGCACCTCGGACAGCTTAAATATCACTGCTAATTAACACAGAGGAGGGCTTTCGCACACGTGATGGATGATCGGAGAGCAGATCGCTGCTTTCAACCAGCCGACGATTCCTTTGTTAATCAAATCCTGAGATGAAAAGCTGCTCCCACACCTCCGGGAGAGATAGCGGGAGCCATTGTTGGGAGGGTTTCAATCATTCGCCCTGAGCTGATGAGGTGTTTGATCAGGGGGGCATCCGATTGTGTGTAGGAGAAGGGGATGGAATGGTTTGTTATATTTGTAAAGCGCTGGACCAATCAAATGTTTACAGAGCTTTGTGTACTGTGCAGTCAGCAGATATATACAGATCGCAGGGGAAATGTTTCGTTTGGACCACCTCTTCTATTATACTTTCCACTGACATGAGTGGTGTGTAAAAATGTGAATTAGCTCTCAGTCTTGCACAAAGATCTACTCCCTGAAAAAGTGAGGACAGCGTTTGATAAGATGCACACTCCTACAATGCAGCGACCACACAATCAGTCCTAGATGATTTCAGCACTCCATGTATTATAGGATGAAGTGGGTTCTCCCTCTCTCTGATCTTCCCATCTCCCTCACTTAAGGCGGTCCAGTGTTAAGTGCTGGGGGGGGCATGAGTACTGTAAATCAGAACGGAGAGGGAGGAGATGTCTCCCATGGGGCCAGGCACACACTCCCAGCAGAATTCAGGCTGATATCATCCTGATGCTTTAATTAAAGTACTGCTCAATAGCAAAAGGGATGGTGCTAGAGGATGTGCTCTTTCTGCCATATACACACTATGCCAAGGCACGCGCATATGCAATGATGGAATTATTGGAATTATGGAGGTGTTTGCTGTTGAAACATGGTCACGCCATAGCTTCTTAAATAAATCTATTTCTGTATTTATGCACTTGACTTAACTAGATTTAATTCCCGTTCTTGTATTGCATGCACACGTGAATAGCTTCTTAAATTAATCTATTTCAACACATCTTTCATTACACAGGTAAGATGTGAGAAACTTTATATACTATATAATACTTTATTCCTTACAGCTGTTTTGCCAACTGAAGTGAAACTGGATGTCTAAAAGTCAAAATTTGTGCTGACTATGTGACCTACTTTTTATTGTTTGCATTATTGGTTAAGCCCTGTTTGAGTGAGGGCAACATACAATCTTGGTCATATATGGTTATAGACTACATTTCAATCCAAGATGTTATCAATGATTAATTCCTGGAAGTGTCTGCATAATGACCCTTGGTCTTTTGTCTCTACTGCAACCTAGACTACTTCACACCAAAAAGATCTAATGCCATTTTGCGTAGGCCCAAAGTGAGCCTAAAGGAATATACCTCGCTGTCACTAACAATGCTTCATGTAAACCATCAGAAGAATTACATATATGTATTCATAATGTGATGCAATAAGGTACTTGGTTTATCTCACAATGTGTTAATTAATTGAAGAACTTCAATATTTTGAAAGAATTTGAAATATTATCTTAACTAAAACAAGCTGTCCCTGACACATCGAAGCCCAGCCTGTTACATGGCCGTGAGTGCCATCTGCTGCATAGATCAGTTCATTACAATTTTAGAAAATTTAACCTCAAAACAATGTTTGCTGCTTGAGACATTTGTCCAAATCCTTTTAGGCAAACTATTGCCTATTATATACAATGTGTAGTGAGAGGGACAATTCTTGCCTGACACTTCCATGTCATGTTGCTATATTGTGATAGCCTTTCAAAATAACATGAAACAAAATATATGAATGTAGAATACACAGAATATTGTTTTTAAACGTACTGGAGCATTCATATGACAAACATTGATTTTATGTTTTATTTATTTATTTAAATAACACCTTTAAGCTTGAGACCCTAACTCTTCATGTATTACATATTACTTGCTTAGAGTTGGACTCAATCTATGAAATTGAAACAATACAATTGATTCTTCACTAATTTCTATTTATTTATATATGTATATAAATACATAAAAATGTTTAACTAAAACTTTTTTATACTAGTTTATTTTACCACGATCAGAAATGTGTACATATATATATATATAAAAAAAAAAAGCAAACTTGAAAGACTAAACATTATGGCTATACTAGAGGTGCACTGGTGGCATCTTAAGGAGGTTGTAATCCATTTGAACTTTCAGCTGCTAGCTCTGAATCTAGAAGTAGAAATGCTTTACCCAACCTCAATGTAACTGGCCCACCATAAAACTTCTACAGGTTACAACTCAGAAAACCATGCGTCTGTACATTATATTATCTACACTCCTCTAGTCTAGTCCTTACAACAAAAACCACATGAACCATGTGTGCAACTAATGTGTAGTGTCTGTCATGGTTGTGTGAAAATGTGTTTACATGGTTGCAGAGGTCTGGACAAAGGAAAAAAAATAACAAGTAGTTATTCATCTTCACTGAAGATGCTAGAGAAACAATAGATGAGTTTGTACAGCGTTACATTTTAAAACTACATTATTAGAGCAGGCCAAGACAGCTGTTAGTTCCCACCTGCCAACGATGAGACCCATCTAAAACTGTATAATATAGACAGTATGAGCACAACAAAAATAAGTGGCAATTGATTATTTCTCCTTGGATTAAATTAGACGTAGACTTTAAAACAATACCTATAATGGGGATATGTATAAATAGTTTGAAAAAGCATGTTGCACATTAATCCAGAGGCTATACAATTGCTTCCTCTATGGTCTTCCAGGGCAATTAATTGTGAACCGTTGTTTGAATACTGAATAGAATAAACTATTAATACTGAGACAGAAAACTAATAAAGATTTCTATGAACAGTGGGGAAAAAAAATGTGTGGCTAGTTATTACAAATGCATTCTTAAATCTCAATCCCAGTTATAGCAGTACTCAGTGATTCAGATTTCACACATCTTTTGTCAGCATGTCAATGTCTCAACTGATTTACTACCTAATTCAGAAATGTACATAGTATGTTTTTTAAGAACTTGACACCCCATAGTACAATGACAACTGTCTAAAATACAACCATCTTAAAAAAATGATACACAGCTTTATCATTGGCATGTGAGACCACCATACACTGCACTATTAGGTAAAGATTAAAATGTTACATAATGCTGTTATTCTCTCAGACCAACCAAACGACTAATATTTAGGATATTTTTATATCTAATTATCTTCCCATATTTTCAGTTAACAAATATTCTTCAGCAGTGATATTTTAAGACACAAAACTGAGTTTGGTGTAATATTTGAATATGTAGTAATAAAATGTAACTCTTATTATAAGCCCTTGGCTTACAGACTAAAACAGTACATTGAAAAAATAAAAAATCCAACCCAGATGTTTTATGCAAGTACAAAATACTTACATGGTATCTTGTCTGGCCACGGGAAGCAAAGCAGCACAAGCTAACACAATTATAGTTTGGGACCACAGCTGGGTCACAGGAAGGATCCGCTTGTTCTTTTAGAAAAAGTCTCGTCTTCACGATGTGGCAGGCACGTCTGAGGTTGGTCGTGAGTCAGCAGTGTAACCAATAGTGACTGTGATACTGAATTGCCTCAGGTGACGGTCTAAAACAAAACCATGATGTACGGACACCAGAACATAAAGTGGGCTGCACGATGTGTCCACTGCTTATGCGGGGCGGAAAAAACACTTTCCAAAAACCATTAGTTCTGTGCATGTCATTAAATTATTGCCATAAAAACATGACCTGTTGCTCAAGACAAACTGGCCATGTATTTGTCCTTCCCTTCTGTTTGTACCATGAATGTAAGAATGTAAAAATAAAACAAAAAGATTCAAAAAATAAAAAGGACTACAAAATAATCCACTGTTCAGCTCTGGTAGAAGCTGCAAACAAACTACGGTTTGGTTGTCTTTTTCCAGTCTGAGTTTGTAGTACTTGAGCTGTGGACTTTAGCTGCCACCTGCTCGGCTGGGCTGGGCTCAGAAGTCAGACAGTCAGGCGGTTGTTGGAAGGTTGTAATGGGCTCCAGGAGGCTGTGTGGGTGGGGGGGTCCTGAGAGAACCCTGACGTGCGGCTGTCACACATCGGCTGGTTCTCCTCTTTGTTCACGCCCACCGAACACAAGCGCCGGTGCCTTAGCAGCCTGTCCGTTCGTGAGAAGTTCTGGAATCAGACAACAGCATCTTAGCTATAGTCAAAGTTGGATCTTTGGAACCTTTTATAAGCACAAGCTACACCACAGCGACTGCACTACTTAGGGTTATAGTGTTGTCTTGATGGCCGCAGCCATGTGAGCCTAAAGCCCAATGCACTGACATGCTTAAAGATAGACGCCCTATTGTTTTCTATGTACAACATAGTAACACCCACACCGGCGCGGCACACTTTGAATTGTGTTGACGTGCCGCCTAGCGACACAATACACCACTGTTCTATTCCCCCAGCATCGACGCTCCACAACACAAGAGAAAATGCAGTTTTGTATGTCCCGGCTCCCGCACTAGCTCCCTTCTCTGCTTCTGTTGTAGCTCGACTGCTCCGTTCCTCCTGTTATTCAACATACGCTATCAAAGCAAATGCTTATGCAGGCATGTGATTGGCTAAAAGGACCAAAAAGCAGGAAAATATTTACAGAGTGCGCGCACACATCCACACAAAACCCCACCAGGGCCTTGTCACAAGATACATAATGTTGGTTATTTGTTTGTGTGAGGGAGCATTGAAAAAACAACACTTCTACCTAGTACACCTTTACTGAGGTATATGCTACTGGAGAGAAGAGTGACAATTGTAACCATTTTTTAAAAATATATACATTATTTTACTCAGGCTAACCTGTTCCACACATTAGCCTTACAATAATGTTGCATACATTGCTTGAGATGGCTGCCATACTGTAGGCATATATAGTCAAACAGCCTCATTCTCATTCATATATAAATAACATTAGCAGTACATTTGGTGTGGGTCTATTCATGTTTGGCTACATGTTGCCTTTTATGCACATACATACATATATACATATATACACACACACATATATACAGTATCTCACAAAAGTGAGTACACCCCTCACATATTTGCAAATATGTGAGCATATCTTTTCATGTG
>JAODUH010054278.1:0-18513 GCA_027564835.1 Typhlichthys subterraneus
GAGAGAGAGAGAGAGAGAGAGAGAGAGAGAGAGAGAGAGAGAGAGAGAGAGAGAGAGAGAGACTAATGCCTCCACAAATCCTCCACAGCTACACTGGTAAATTGTAAAGCCTGTGATATACTATTTTAAATATGCGTACACAAGATGGATACCACGTGTAATGGGTACCACGTGTATTGGGTACCACATGTAATGGGTACCACGTGTAATGGGTACCACGTGTATTGGGTACCACGTGTAATGGGTACCACGTGTATTGAGTACCACGTGTAATGGCTGTACATCCTGCCGGCCATTACACCTCGAGCGTTTGTGCTCCTTCTGTACACCTCAGAAATTAACGCTCATTTTCATTTGGCTCTGCCTATCTGGTCATTCTGTCCCCCTCTCCATTCTAACCCTACGGAGTGGCTCAACCCCTCTCCATTCGAACCCTATGGAGTGGCTCAACCCCTCTCCATTCTAACCCTATGGATTGGCTCCACCCCTCTCCATTGTAACCCTATGGAGTGGCTCCACCCCTCTCCATTCTAACCCTATGGAGTGGCTCAACCCCTCTCCATTGTAACCCTATGGAGTGGCTCCACCCCTCTCCATTCTAACCCTACGGAGTGGCTCCACCCCTCTCCATTCTAACCCTACGGAGTGGCTCAACCCCTCTCCATTGTAACCCTATGGAGTGGCTCAACCCCTCGCCATTGTAACCCTGTGGAGTGGTTCTGCCCATCTGGTTACTGCCTATGTGAGATACACATCATCAACTATATTGCCAATGTTCCGATGGCACAACTCTAGTGTGCAATCATTGTATGAGAAGACTCGAAGTGGAAACACATTTAACATCCATAAATGACACAAGTATCATGGCATATGTGACGGAATGTGTATAATGTGGCATAACAATTAAAATTAGCTCATTTAGCAGCTATGCTTTTATCCAATTACATGTCATCAATGACATTATAAGTAACTAACAGCTGAAGGCTCTTGTGTTTCTGGTCAGCTATAAGAGGTTTACCGGTAGTCTATACTCTCTGCTCTATAGACACGTGGACTTTGGGACAACGTGTTTACCATTGGTTCAGTATACAGTAGTTTGAATTGCCTGCATGGTGCATAAGCTGGGGTTGGCCTTATGTGTGTTCCTGTGGCTGTGCTAGCTTCAGCTAGGCAGGAGAATGTGCTATTTTAAAAGATGGACGTAACGTGAGACATGGGCAAGTCTGCTGGCTGGCCAAACATAACTCCGGCAGTGGTCTTGCTATGTTAAATAATCCTTCTCCACAACGACTGACTTGGGATGGAACCAGTGCAGGCTGACATGAAATGAACAAAACGGCTACGCCAAAGTCAACTAATGAGCCTTCGTTCTATTCTGTTGCTATCTTAATATCCATACACAATGTGAGATGTACTGTACATTTTACATGTAGCAAGATATCCAAAGAGAGGCTGTTGAAACGAGAGCTATTTTAGGTCAGAAATTGCTGTTGACCCTCCTGTCAGTTTTCATCATAATAAATTAGCAATATTTTAAGAATACACTGCAATTACACATAATAGACTTAATAAGGCCTTAATGGCCTTTCACTCTCTATTGCTGGTTCATAATATACAATCAAACCAAAGCATCAATGTTTGGGTGGAAATGGTTCTTTGGATAGTCACGAAATGTGTAGGATTGTGTCTAATGTCATGTTGATTTAGTTGATTCACACTAAATAAAAAAGTGTTACATTGTGATACAAACTATGTTTTATAATGATTTCACATATTCACATAATCCAAGTGATATTTATATGACGATTTGTGATGTGCCTTTGCATGAATCACTACACTTTCCCAAATCCCACCAATACATCAATATTTTTGATTTCATTAACATGGGCGCCAAAGTACATTTGAGTAGTGATTGCATAGAAATGAATGACAGCAAAATGTATCTAATCTAAACTTCTTCTGCACTATTTATAGTGCTTGTTGTTAATTAGAGTTTTCTTCGTTGCTTCTGTGCAAACTATGGGGAGCTGTAGCCTACGTTGAAACTGTTTGTAAAGGGCAGGTACTTATACATGGCAGTTGATATGATGAACCATCTGGTCAATTTCACTGTCGGCACACCTAAACCACGCCCGTATAGTCATCAATATGACGCTTATTGGTAAGTTCAGTTGCTACTCGGACACATTCAAAATGATTCCTAGGCTCTCCTGACTGATTCTCACAGGCAAAGCAAAACTGAAACTCGCGAGACCATCCTGATCCCGCAGGGCAAGGGATTCTCCACATTGATGAATGAAGTTGACAAGCAGTTAGTGTGCTGACATGCTGACATGACATATTTTCATGAAATGGGCTTTAGCACTGTTCTGGGCAGTTCAGGGGAATACTATTCGGTGCCATGTGAGAAGCAGAGCAGTCCACCAACGGTCATGCTCAAACACCACATCGTCAGCACAGGGAAACCATAGCAACAACATTTTGCCCAAAACAGCATGGTAACAGTACAGGTACAGCTCAAAATGTGGGGGAAAATCCCTACATTTTCTTCTCTCAAATGGGAGGGTTAGGGATTCATGATTGAGGAGTGGGTCTTTGAGGTTTTAAGGTCCAATTCTAAGGGGCCATTAAACTAAATAATTTTCTAAATAAGTAAATCCTTTTTATTCCTCACACACAATCTACAGAAGAGTTATATTCCATATAGACTATTTTGATGCATCTTATATAGCTGTATTATTTCCTTTATTTATTCCCGTGGGAAACTCTTTCATTGCATAGGCAGCTATGTGCAAGTTGAAAACACACACCTACACTTTATTCCACAACAACAAAATAACTAACTAGAAATCCCAATTGTCACAGAATGTTAACAACAATCCCACATGGAAGCAATGTGACAGCAGAAATACATGCACACAGAAAGATGTGGGCCAATACTGAACGAATGTGCAATTGTAGTTGAAAGTTTAAACCCTAATAGGTGTTTTCTAGTATACCATTATGCATTAAAATGTGACACTGAAGACACATTTAAAAAGACTCAGCGGCACGGAGAGAACGAGCCTTATTACGTGACACCAGAGGATCCAGTAACTAAAGAAGTGTCCAGTCAAGATACACATTCCACACGGTGTTGTATCTTAATATATCATCTTAAGGAGGATTAAAAACACCAACCGACAGTTGAGCATTAGTAACTTTCATGTTATATTGGCAACATAGGTCCATCATATCTCATGTCTCAAATAATCATATTTCATTTAGCGATCAATACAACAGGACAAAATAACCCAGCGAAAAGCGATACACCTAGATTTGATAGTTTAGTGGTTTCAGGGGCTATTTTTCAAAGACATGTCTGTTGTCTTTCTACACAGAATGTTCCTAAGAGCATAACACTGATTTGGATGACTGAAAACGATCAGTGTTGCTAATGGTTTAATAAGGTGAAACAAAATGTGGTTTATAAATTAAGCCTACCCTATCTCAAGATGTGTGAATTATAGCCAATAGGCTATACTGTACATGACCGACAATATTATTAGGTGTAGTGATGAGTTATATGCCCAAAAATAGATATAGGCTCTTCATATATTGATCCTGACGTATAAGCATGTTTGATTTTACAACTTTAATGAAACTAGAGGCTATGCTACTTCTGCTCAAAAACAATTATATATATTTTTTAAAACTGCCAAACATTTAGAAAGACCACTCGAAAACCACATTTCTTATTGGCGATGTTATTATTGCAGGCCAACAACTGCCATCGCTAGTTAGTTGCCGAGCATGGTCTTCCCCAGCACGAAGGGCTTCCGCATCTCACCTCCATCGCCGTACGTTTCCACGCCGTATCCGTCCTGCAAACCGTTACTCCACGTCCCCTCGTACCGCGCCGACGTGTTCAGGCTCTGTCGGACGCCGTAGCGGCCCTTGTACCCGTGCGTCCACTCGCCGCGGTAAATCCACCTGCCCTTGGTTTCCACGCCGAGCCCGTGCCGCTTGCCCTGTCCCCAGTAGCCGTGGTACACGTTACCGCTAGGCCACGTGTACGCGCCGACCACCTCGAAGCCGTTGGACCACGAACCCGCGTACTCGCCCTGACCCTTGGGCCCGGTGCAGACGCCGTGGCCGTGGGCTTTGCCGTCCTCCCAGCCTCCGCAGTAGGTTCCGCCATCGTCAAAATCAAACCGACCGCCCGTCATTCA
The DNA here is from genome assembly GCA_027564835.1 of Typhlichthys subterraneus. Taxonomy (NCBI): domain Eukaryota; kingdom Metazoa; phylum Chordata; class Actinopteri; order Percopsiformes; family Amblyopsidae; genus Typhlichthys; species Typhlichthys subterraneus. Next base: position 4,212 of record JAODUH010054278.1, read on the forward strand.
GGAGAAGGAGCGTTATGTGCGCGCGCGTGTGTGTGTGTGTGTGTGTGTGCGCGTGTATGTATGTAGCCTATGTGTGTGTGTGTGTGTGTTGGTGTGTGTGTGCGTGTGTTGGTGTGTTGTAGTCGCGATGGCCAGAGTGGTGCGCCGAGCGTCAAAGTGACTCCCGCGGGCGGTTGAACGGAGACCGGCTTACGGCTGGCGGGAGCGACAGGCTCAAGAGTGCCGCTGGTCGCAGCGGGAGCATTGGCGATTTGCCGTTGGGCGAAAATGGGACGTGGGAGGGTGAGAGAAAGGTAGCCAGCCGCCAGGGCTGCCAGAATGGCTGTTTACTGGTGGGCTTTATGGCTCTCTCGCTCCCCTCCCTGACGTATCTGTCTGAGAAACACTTTTAGCGCCGACACACACCGCGGGGATTGTGGTGGAGATTTATCTTGGACGAGGGTAGCCTATTTTCTACTGAACGAGTTTAGTTGTAGCCTAGGCTTGTCTATATGTTTAAATGTATCCCACGTCGACATTAAGCGCTGTCATACATTTATATTTATAAACGGCAATATACAGTATAGACTTGTAGACGACATGCAGCAGGTGCATTGGCAAGTGGATAAATGTTGGCCGACAGCGACATGTTGTGGTCAAATTAGGCAATGCAGGCAGTGGAAGTGGGACTAAATCGGTTTAGCAATGTGGGGGCGAGTCCATAATGTGCAACCTTCATATGAATGTTGAGGGTCTGCTGCTCACTGTCTGTATCGCAAATGTAAATGTTATATACTGCAATTTCTGCATAGTAAATATTAAATCCATGTCACATATGCCTACATATTCATTATTTGGAGCTCCATCCATTTAGTGAATTATAATCGACCTCCTTTGACCACTAGATGGCGCTCTGAGGCCCGGCCAACATGGTTAAGAATAACTGCGGTAAATAACACGTTGCCATGACAGCTGGCATAAGCAGACATCCATACAACATTTTGAGGCACATGGTGGCAATCCATTTTGGATGATCAAATATGAATAAAACGTTTTGACACAGGGATGTACCTCTAATATGTACTGTAGTTTGATGGGAGTGACAGGAGTTTGCCTCGCGAGACCATCCTGATCTTCGCAAGCTTCCACTTTGCACAGCCTCAGTCTGGACAGTGTGAAATCTTGCGCTTTAGATGACCCACAGTGGTTCTGACCAATCAGCATCGTACTGGTGGCTTTACAGGCGTGGTTTAGGTGTGACGGTAACCGACGGTTCATCCAATCACCTGCCAAGCATTTTTTGAAAGTGTGCCCTTTTCTAAACAGCTTCAGTGGACGGCTCCCCAGATGGATGTTTGAGGCCATCTGGGGCATCATGTTAGGACATATTTGGGTGGGCAAATACATTTTGGCACAAGAAGTACAGACGCTGGGCATCACGGCTGGTTTTATCATCTGTCACCGTTTGGCAGAGCTGGCAGCGTGGACCTAGCATGGCTCCCCCCGCCTCTCAGATAAAGATGTTCACTGAGATAATAGTCTGGATACTCAATTTGCATTAATGTTTCCACAGCCACCCTGCTGGGGACCCAATCAGGATGGGGTAGTGAGATGACGTTGAAGTCGAGCGTGCGTCAAGATGATGGTACAGCCATTTGAGGCGATCAAAACAAGTTGTAGCAACGCCGATTGGTTAAACACTGTCCAGTATCAAACCTTACCAGAGGTAGGAGGAAACGACTGCAAACCCTTCCCAATGGAGCGTGGCCAGACCCTGTTTACCAAGTGAACAGTTACAGCAGGCTAGCAGGGGGGCCTACCATCGATCACGTTGACTCTCACTACGCCGCTCCACGCCGTGCTGCCTGAGATCAACAAGTCCACGCTGCCAGCTGGCGCTAATAGTGGAAGGAAAATACTGTACATAATGGAGGGGGGGGGGGACACACACACATGCCCTTGTGCCAGGAGGTCAAAATATCAATCAATACGCAACTAGTTCTGAGAATGTGCGTGCTCCTTCCCTACACATTCCCGCTGCTTTTATGGCATGTACCAGCTAGTGTAAACACACACGTCACTTTCTATTGCAAAAGGAGTGATTTCATAACGCGCTTGTGTGTGTGTGTGTGTGTGTGTGTCTGTGTGTGTGTGTGTGTGGGGGGGGCATTACTTGGCTGCATGTGCAGTGTGCTATTGTTAAAGCTTCAGTTTGTTTACATGCACTCAAAAGCTACTGACGATGTGTGTTCCACAGACACCCCTCTACCTTATAAACACACTACTGACGATATGTGTTCCACAGACACCCCCCTATACCTTACAAACACACTACTGATGATGTGTATTCCACAGACACCCCCCTATACGTTAGATTTACCTCAAAGGTGCTGTGAGCAACAATGGAGAAACACTGTTCATATGTTCACTCATCAAAACAATAGCGCCTCTCAGGGTGCTCCCTCAGACATTGGGCACACATTGCCACGGCTGGAATACTGGAATCTGCACCACTTTCCCATTTATAGACCCAGTCTTAAGACGCGTGGCGATCAAGCTTTTGAGGCTGTTGCAACAACACTTTGCAATGCCCTGCCCTCACCACTAAGGTTTGTGGCTTACACTGAGTCCTTAATCAGCAGCTTAGGACACACTTGTTCAAGCAGGTGCCGGGCCAAGTCCCTTACATGTTTACATGTTTACATTGTTGTTTTTCATGCTATGTTTTGATTGCATATACGGTATTCTGTGTGTACTGTACATTTGTAACATTTATTCACTTTTTACTGGAAGTACTTTGTGACCCATGTCTGTGGAAAGTTCTATAACAATGACATGTACTACTACTTATATAGCTGTGTAGAAACACTAGGCAGTGTTTCACAGAACAGGCAGCTAACAGAACATGATACATTTGATATAAACTGTTGGCGTGTAATCGCTGACTCCACCTTTAAATGGCCCCATAACACACTTTCAACATACGATTAAGTCCTCAAACAATCATTGCTAACAGCTTGCCATAAAGCAGAGCTTAAAGAGCTTAAGACTAGGAGAGCTGTTTTTATATACAGTACAGCAGGGCTATTCAGTTCCAGTCCTGGAGGGCCGCTGCAGTACAGTATATAGCAGTAGAGATACTAGATAGATAGTCGTCATTGAGGCCTTAGGTTAATTCAAGATTCAAGATTATTTCTAATTTCTTCATGTATGTATGTGCCTACATTAAAAGACAGTAGTGCCAGTATAATAAAAACAATAGCAATCATAACAACAGTACATTCAATACAAAATTAGAACATATAAGACCATATATGATGGGGTAAGATGGTGTGTCGATGTGTTGTGGGCATATTGATTGGAAATATATGAGGCAGAAAGGTACAGTATCTATGCATCCTCATTAATAAAAGCTAATGGAAATCTTAATTACAGATTCAAATGCTGTCAAACTTATTTAGTTAATTTAATTTGGCTCAAAGCGGCCTTAAAGTGGTGGACACACGTTTTATAAGAACTTTACAGCCTTCAGGTGATTTGTCCATAGTGCCCAATAATTGTATCTTCTACTAAATGTTCTTCAGATGTTTAACTGAAGGATTCACAATTGTCCTGAGCAGAGAATGAGTGTGTGTATATTATGTATCATTATGATGTAAGCTACTATATTAAAAGTATTGGAATGATGTTTCTCCCCAGTTGGATTTAGTCCTGTAAAAATAAATCTGGGCAAAAATAGATTTGAAACACCTGTGCAACTATTTCTTTATATGGTAGAAAATGCACCCAGTTTTTCCCAGCATATACTTACACAATACACACCATCCCATCACTGCATTTTCTGGATGAAGTAATGTAAATACAAGAAAAAATACAAATGGAAAAGAAAAACGTATAGTTCCTCTATAATAGTGGGCTTTACACCCATGGCTTATTTAGCTTTTTTAGTTTGTCACACTAACAGTTACCCAGAAAGATGGGGAAGGGGGGCGGCGGGGGGTCTGCCATTGCATCATGCATTCTTAATGTACCAAGGAAAATGATATGATCCATCTAGGATATTTGTTTTCTCTGCTTGGTGAAGACAATGGAAAGGGGGAACTGAAAGGGGGAACAACTGATGCACATGACAACAAATCAAATATCTTTGCTTCAGCAAAACTGACAGCAAAGAGTCGCCTGATTCTAAAAAGATGTTTAGTGAATCTTTCTCCAGCACTTGACAGTTAGAGCTAAGCCCCCCTGCCAGCTAAGTTTGGCTACAGCATGCAGCCTATAGTTTTTTAAGACATACAATTTACGTCACAATTCAAACCTTGTGTAGCCTATACCGTAGTCAAAATATATGAGGGGTGGATAGCGAATGTCGTGTGCTTTTGAGGACTTTAGTTACTAAATGATTCCCTTTTGCGGGCCGTATCAAATTTTGTTGCAAGTGCATATACATTATTTAGTTATGCATGTGCATATATATTATTTCATTTATATGTATCGAATTGTATGCTGCGATACTACAAACGATATGGATTTGACTTGCAATATCTTCAAGGTGCAGTAAAGAAACGAGCTTTCTGAACAGACTCGATTACATTGCATCATGTTATTACTTTATTATAGCCGTAAAGAGCTAGATGGACGAAAGGGGCTCATGAGAATCATGCAGCAACGTGCTGATTGTAACTTGGACCGCGTCCATACAGTAACTGATGTCCACAGTAACAATGCAGTGCGTGCTGGCTGCGACGCCAAGGGGGAGGCAGTTGAACCGGGCGAACCTAAAAACCTCCTGCTAACATACTCCCATCCTACTTCTCCCATCATCGACCTTGCTTTTCCAACTTCTAATGGACCACGTTCCCCGGCGGGAGAACGGAAAAAGAAAAAGAAGGTGAAAAACAAAACATGAATAACGCTCTATAGCGGCAGAGTAACGAGACATTTTCATATCTACACACATAGACACAGTTCACTTCCATTGTCGGGCCTATCATCGACATCGTAGTAATTTAAAAATGAGAGAACTTCATTTTTATTTCGCCATCGTGCTGCTGTGTGCGGTGCGTGCGGCCAGTGCGTGGTCTGGAAACTCCACAGAGCCGACAGCAGCGAGGCAAGTCGCCGTGCAGCGCAGCGCGTCGCCAAGCTTGCACAGGTCTAGGAGGAGGAGGCGCATCACCCAGAGCGACATGATTGCAATATTGGACTACCACAACCAGGTCAGAGCCAGCGTCTTCCCACCAGCGGCGAATATGGAGTATATGGTGAGCAACGTGAATGGCCAGCGCCAAGATGCAGTGTTGTGGTATCATGAAAGACTCACATGAAAACATGTTATAGGCCTACAATACAAAAGTATATTCTTAAACATCATGCTTATTGAAGTCAATCAATTAAAGAATAAAAGAGGGAGAATACGAGTTTATTGATTACAGCATAGCAGAAGCAGATGTAGACAAGGTTTACAGTTCAGAAAACAGTGAACAAGGTTTTTAGTCTGGATTTAAAATTCCTGTAAAATTTCAGATCTTCTGGAGGTTTATTCCAGCTATAGCTAAATGCTGCTTCTCCCACAGGCTTTATTGCTTTATCCAAAACCTGTTGGAAAATGTTTAAATAATAGATAGTTAGATATGCAGTATATCTTACAAACAAACCAAACGTGTTTTATGCCTTCAAACGCTGTTGTGATTTGCGGCTGGTCTCAGAATTGTTTTGACTGATGTAGACTGAACTCAATGCTGGAAAGATAACAGCTCTGATTGGCCATGTAATGAACCCTCACTGGGGGTGAGGGGAACATGGTTGATCCCCCAACCACTGTGGGGTGAACTTACTGAGGGAGGCCAACTTATTCTGCCAACATACTTACATGCATGCAACATTAACACTAGCACTGTAGGGGGCAGTGTAGCATTTACAAAACAGAACGCAGAAGAAGCGGCCTATATACCAAAATACACAAATGTATGCAAGTATTTATTATAGATGCAATATGCATCTTTTTAGTGTACGTTTATGTATTTATCCATTTATTTATGCTGTATTATGTAGCATGCCAACATTGACTGCGTCTATCTTTTTTCATAGCCTTATAGAATAATTTCAAGACATGTCAGCATACAAGACAGGTGATGCTAAAAGTGCCACCATGTTATGTTATGCTGCCTTTAAACGTGTAACCCCTAAACAGGTGTGGGACACCAATCTGGCTAGGACAGCCGAGGCCTGGGCTGCCAATTGTCTGTGGGAACACGGACCCCCGTACCTGCTGCAGTTCCTGGGACAGAACCTGTCTTTTAGGACCGGGGGGTCTGTGGAAAGAACACACACACACACACACACACACGTATACAAGCCCTAAAGGCCTATTTATGCTTCTGTTTCTGTAGCCTGTACTCACAAGCTCCAGTCCGGTCATCCATCCCAGTGTTTAGCTAATACCTAATAAGTAATGCCATTAGTAGAGTTACTCACCTGGTCCCCATGGTGTTAAGTGGACACTGAAAACACCTGCATGTGTGCTTGAGTTGATGGGAATTAAATATCTGTGAGCCTCAGAAGACTGTGGTAGGTTTATTTGGGTCTAGTTCAGATTCCTTTGCTTTGGCCATTGTGTTGCTTTTGTTTGGTTCACTTAACGTTATAGGCAGGTCTGTCCGCTTGGCAGCCATCTTGGTACGGTCAGTCCTTATAGGCAAATCTGGTGTGTGTGTGTATGACAGCTACCAGTCCATCCTTCAGCTGGTCCAGCCGTGGTACGAGGAGGTGTACCACTACGTTTTCCCCTACCCCCCGCTGTGCCAGCCCAGCTGTCCCATGCGCTGCCATGGGCCCATGTGCACGCACTAAACTCAGGTGAGGGACAATACAAAGGCACTACACTCAGATGAGGGACAATACAAAGGCACTATACTCAGGTGAGGGACAATACAAAGGCACTATACTCAGGTGAGGGCCAATAGAAAGGTACTACACTCAGGTGAGGGCCAATAGAAAGGCACTATACTCAGATGAGGGACAATACAAAGGCACTACACTCAGGTGAGGGCCAATAGAAAGGCACTATACTCAGGTGAGGGCCAATAGAAAGGAACTACACTAGGTGAGGGCCAATAGAAAGGCACTATACTCAGGTGAGGGCCAATAGAAAGGAACTACACTCAGGTGAGGGCCAATAGAAATGCACTACACTGAGGTGAGGGCCAATAGAAAGGCACTACACTCAGGTGAGGGCCAATAGAAAGACAGAGGGCTGTATAGGCAAAAAAACACTAGATTCTTTTCTCAGCAGTGGTCCGTGAGGAGATATTCGCTGGATTTGACCACAAGTGTATTAGCTTCCAATCACTGAGCCCACCTTTAAGTGCAGTGTAAAGCTTTCCTCTGTGTTCCAGATGGTGTGGGCGTCTACCAACAGAGTGGGCTGTGCCGTCCAGACCTGCTATAACATGCTGGCCGGGGGATCCTGGTGGAGAGAAGCCACGTTCCTCGTTTGCAACTATTCACCCAAGTATGTCTGTTTCTTTGTTTATCTGACTTGATTGACTGAGGGGCGTTTCTGTTGAGAAACAAGCTACAGTGATCTTCCCGTTATTGAAGGTTTCTGAACCAATATCTGTTAGTTCCATGCTACAACCTTTTAACAACTTGCTTCCATGGTTACAGACTCGTATTTGGTTTATCAAACTCCAAATGACAAACCTCAGACACTATTTATTATTATTATTATTATTATTATTACTTCATAAGCACAAGAACACCATTAATTAGCCACATCACAACACAGATCATTAGTAGCCAGTAGCCTTTTTTGGTTATGTCACCATGTCACCATGACAGCAAACAATTACGGACAAAGAAATCAAAACAGACCCAAACCTAAAAACCCCCACAGAACGATAATCAATCAATATTAACACACGTGAGACAGCGCTCCATTGGGGACGTAAGCGATCGGCAAACTGAGGCGGGCGCACGCCGTTACACTGTGATGAAACACTAGCCTCGTGAGACCATCCTGATCTCACAAGCTTCAGTTTAACTTCAGCGTGAGAATCAGTCAAGAAAGCCAAGAAATCCTTGGGACTTAATCTGAGTAGCAACTGATCTGACCTGTTGCTATGGGCGTGGTTTAGGGGTGCCGGCAGCAAAAACGTCCTGGCAAAACAACAAAAACAGATCCAATCAAGTGCGTTTTGAAAGTGACAAACGGTTTCTAATGGACGGCTCCCCAGGTGCATTTGTCTAAGTAACAATGCATCGTGCATGTCGGGTTAATGAAACACATACCATCAAATGCAATGCTGACTTACTGTACAACACTTAATAAAGTTCAAATGTTAACGTTAATGTTAAAGGGGGCACCCTCTCAGCCCCTCCCCGCCTCGCTCAGCTCCTTGACTACATTGTAGTGCAGTGGATGGAATCAGGCTCCCCATATCTAGCTGGGGAAGAAGATGCACTTGAATGCAGTTGATTGTATTTCATTGTTCTGTTGGCCACCCAGGGGAAACTGGCTGGGAGGCGCACCCTATCGCGTGGGCATTCCTTGCTCGGCTTGTCCACCGGGCTACGGAGGCTTCTGCAGCAGCAACATGTGCTTCCCCTCGCTGCAGACCAACTACATGCACTGGTTTAAGTGAACATACAGAGAGAGTGGAAACAGAAGGGGTGCAACGGACGGGCGCGTCCACCTTTGACTTTTGGAAGGACGGGTTGTGGGGGGAGTCGTTTCACCCTGTCTCCAGAACCAGTTATGGGGTTAATTGACTTTGTTTCAGGCCATGCATGGTAGATGTAGTGTAGCTGTCTGGGGGCTGGGATGGGGGCTGGGATGGGGGCTGCCTACATCAGCCTCTATAATGCCATTAGTGACACGCCCACTTAAGAGACCATTTTTGCTTCCTTTGAACTGCATGACAACGCCCATCTTGTTATTGTTCCAATATCTTTTACACTTGATAGTAGCTATTACCTAAATAAGCACAAGTTACTTGAGGCTAACACTTAGCATCAAGTGTTAGCCTGAAGCTAAGTATAGGAAGACAGTTTTACATGTCGACTAAAGGCCGCCGCCCACTGGCAGTGTCGTTCGGCAGCGTGTCAAAAAATTATATTAAAAATGTTCAAATGAACTGGTTCTAAAATCCCAGCGTCACTTGACACGTGTCAACGCCTTCGGTGGGCAGCGGCCTTCACTGTAGTGCTGTTTGCACAAGTGTGATGTTTCTCAGAGTTTCTCAAAATAATTTATCATGTACAAATTTGCGATTTCACGTAATGGCTTGAAAGTGGTTGATAATGCTGGCAGATTTCCATAATGCAATTTCCCTGCATATGCAATGACTTTAATTAAGAGGCACAACAGCTGCATGTGGAACAATTATTATACTATACTTTTTGAAATAAAATAATTAACTTTATTCATTCACATCATTGGTTAGTCTAAGTAATGTGAATTTTCCTGAGGGAATTATTTCCTTTTATGTGGGGGTCTGATCATTTATGGTTTTAAAATGATTTCTTTGTACATGGCAGTATGGCCATTCTGAATTAAATGTCCATACTGATATTGCATTGGACACGTATGGTTTAATTGTGGAACCCAATATCAGACATTTATAAAATGTAACGTGACGCTAGAATGATCATGCTGCTTTGTTCAAGACACTTTCATTCTGAGATTTCAAACTGCATATATTAGCCCATGAAAGTAAGAGTTCTATCTATATTTTCTATACTATCTATAATATGTTGTACTCATTTAAAATAAAAAATGTAAATGTATTAGTTATAAACTAATATGTGTATTTTCATATATGTTTTACATTACAATTCCTATTTCCAGAGCAAGAGCCTCAAGTTTACTTTGTATTTGTGATATAGCTGCATACAATTTCAGTGATTTGTATGACATATGAATGTTTACCAAATGTCAACTTTAAGTTCCAATCTTGCTCATGCTGATTCGGTGGCTGTATTACTACTCTTGCTATAGATGGCAGCATTTAGCTACTGCAGGAAGAGAAACGTGTCTAAACTGCCTGTTTCTTTTATCTTTTCTTTTTGTTTCCATTAGAAAAATGTGTTGATTATCAAGGAACTTCGAATATAAGGCTTTAATAGCTGTGAACTGGACGTGCAACAGCTAAAGCATGTATTGTTTGTGGAAATAAGGACAAAAATCGATTTCATATCCAGCAGAGTCTGAAAATGACAAACTAAATTGCACAGGGAGGTGTAACAGTCAATCTTTTTTATTCTATTTACATAAATATTTATTCTGATTAGCTTTGAGGTGGCCTTTGGGTAAAGTACTTTTATCTTCATGTATTTTAATACACAGTTAACCTGAAAGGTATCCTCAGCAAGACACCAACTCTCTCAAGATTATAGAAGTCAATTTATTGCAACCTAGGGAAGGCCAAAACTAATCTGGCAGCACTGTTGTGGAAACCATTTAACCTCAAACAAAAGTGATTTTCAAGATAGTCTGTGATTGTACATAAAACACTTGTTGTCAAAGTCAGTGAATGTCTCCTCACAATCCACTAGCGGTCTGTTCTGTGTGAGAGAATGTAATCTGGTGTTCCTACACAGCCATGGCTTTGTATGGTAACACAACGTGGTGCAGAGCGCACCACGTTGTGTTCCCAGACACCATATTCCTGCCACCGGGGTGCACTTTCTCAGGGCCAAATCACAGATATCTAAGGTAGCTTGTTCCATCAGCTGATAAACCACAGATATCTCAGGTAGCTTGTTCCATCAGTTGTTGGGTTTTCTAACAAAATGTTGCTATTGCTCAAACTTTAACAAAGAACCAGTGCTTATATTCATGGTGATGGACAACTAGTGTATGTTATATGTTTGAATAACTTTATTTATGAATCTAATCTCATCTATCCCAGCGTTGACAAAGAGTGTCTATTTTGCATGGTGGAGATTCAGTGGGAACACCATGAAGGGAGAGTTGTTTTTGTTGTGAACTATAGTTCCAATATCAACTCCAATATATTTTTCCAGCATCAACAAGTCCACCTTTAACTGATGGACACCGTATATACATTAGACAACTAAACTGAGATCATGATTAGAGTAAACAACTTAATAAAAATGAAAAAATCCACTTTAACATGATGAATGAGTTTAATCAGTTTGAAAGAAGTCCCACTTTATAACAAGCGTTGCTTCATTAATTAGATTCTAAGATACTACATGTTTTGGTATGTGTGTCATAACCCAGATGACAGTTGAAATCTCCGGCCATCAGATGAGTTGAATAAGTGACGTAACACTGTCAATGTTTCCTTGAGTAGGGCATCTGGCCTAAAGTAGCCTAATATTGTATTATTATTATTATTATTATTATTATTATTATTATTTTTACCGAGATCTAATATCAGTCACAATATGATTTGACATGTGGAATGAGGCTTGTTTATCATTGTTATTCCTTTATGTCACGAGACAGTTTGTTTGTTGACCGTCTGTGATGATGTCATCAAACCTTGGCATTGAGCTGCTTTACCAGCCAGCATTGTCAAACTGCTGGATATCCATGTTCTCATGAAGCCTATCAGATCCATAATAATATGCGTAATGGGCTGTCCTTGTCTTGTCACGATCAGGCACTGGTGGAACTAGAGTTTTAGCTCTGGGGTGGCCAGGGGGTGGCCATAGCTATTTCTGGGGGTCCCATAGACCATGACCATTAGTGTGTAACCCTAACTTGGCATCTAAAGAGCATGAATACATCCTGTGATTGCTTATTTGAAGTAGACGTGATAATTACCCTAACCCGGAGTTCTTTGGGCAGAGAGTGTGGTCCACTGAACATATTATGAATAACTATAGAGTTCAGACCTGCAGCTCAACTTTCTTTCTCACACAGTATTGTATTCAAATAGGCCTACTCTGTATTGAAAACACTTGGTTTTCATGAATATATGATGGGCGTATGGATATCCTACATATTTCATCACATAACATATACACACATAACAAACGACAACAACAGTTAGTAACATATTTACATTTACAGTACCATATGCTTATTTATGTAATAGTTACTATCAAATGTGTTATGTCTGATATCACAACCCTCTCAGCTACAACTGGAATACTATCACAAAATATTGCTCAGAAACATAACTCAGTGTTTATGTTTTTAAAACGCAATAATACCGCCTAATATTTTGTGTTTTTACTATGTAAAAGATCGTAAACTTGTGTATATTTTTGTTTGAAACATGTTAATTCCTCCATGTCTTAACTAACTTTCCAACTCTTCTTAGTTCAAATTAAAATACAAAAATTATTTTAATACAGTATTATGTTCATAAATGTGTTTCTGCTCTTATTTATAAGCCATGAGTTTCATGTGGTATGCTTTTGTCTATTTATTTGTCTTTTTACTATCAAAATGATACAAAGTTGTACCTTTATTTTTCAGGGTGTATTTTTATGCTTTTAGGTGAGAACTTTTCGAGACAGCTTTGGCGTTGTCTGGTGCAACCCCTGTTATGCCAAATAACACATATAATATATCGTTCTCTTCAGCGGATTGTCTGGAGTATGTTTAAATGCACCGTGAGATTTTAACCATTCTGAAGATATATGAAATATATACTATGCTGTTTCATCAACATTTGAAAGAGCATAATGCAAGGCTTTTAGCTGCTGTTATGATGAATAATACATAACATATACCCTTCTCTTCATCAGAGTATCTGGATAATGGGGTAAAAACCGTGACTTTCCTTCTGTTACCATTCGGAATATATAACACAAAATATAAACCCCTGCCGTGAATATAAACATAAGAGAATCTATTATGCAAGGCATATTTTATGTCCGAATTCGTATAGCCTCTACAATGCCAAAAAATACAATCTATATAACAATATATCCTGCCTTTTTGATATTAATTAAAAACCCTGTTAGTTCCAAGTTCAGCCTTGTGCCATGCGTTTATGTCCTAAGCCACAGCTCAAGCATTACATTAGTGACACTACTTAATATACAGCAGACTTTCCAGAAATGTTCCGGTTGAGGTCATTTAGACATCATTCGTAATCCATCCTATCTGTTTGAAGCACCTTTACTGGAACACCAGATTAGGAACATGAAGGGAAATGTTTTCATTAATTTCGTGGTTGGCTTAATGATATATCTGCATTGCCTCAACCATCAATAGCAGTGTGACAGATTTTTATTTAAAGTTCAAGATTGCAGCTGTTTAATACAAATGATTAAAGGACATTAATTATGTAGAGCCAATTCCACAACAGTTTGTCATTTAATGACTACCCTATCGCTGTTCAGAAACACTGACACAGCATTGCATGGGTGAATGGGTGGCCACAACTGTCAAGGAAAGTGAAGTGTCCAATTTGCTCAGGGTGAGATAATGTGCCATAATGTAATCATGAATAAAGGTTACTGTTGTTACTGTTAGGAAGAGTAAAAAGGCCTCAGCGATAAGCTGTTGACTAACTTCAAAAGAGAAGTGGGGAGGAGTTCATAAAAAGTGCCGGAAAGACGGGAACATGGCAGTTCTCGTCAATGCGTGACGGGCGACCGTGGTTTTATTGGCTCCGGTGCAGACCCCCGGAGGAAAGATTTCGGAACAGATGGTTGCCATGGCGAACAAGGTTGGTGGCGGTTTCCTCCTGTCCTTTGTCTTACAGCTCGGCTCGCACACTCCGTAATGGAGCGCAGCAGGGCAGTTGGTGGGCGGAGTAGATCTTGCTGTCGCACATGAGCACACTTGGTCCAGGACTCTATGGAAGTGTAGGCACTATGTCACATAAGCACCTCTGTGCTAAATGTGTGATACTAGACACATGTAAGCTCAACACCCACTTTCGGGAAGGGATACTCTCGATTTCCATTGGCTGTTAGCATTGCCAATCACAAATATGTATTTTCCGGTGCAACGTAAGTAAAGGCTGGCTCTACGAGACTAGTGGAAGCGTTACCCCAACACGATAAAGGCTACTTGGCAATGTTGCTCTCTGTGACGAGACCGCTTCCAGCAAGCTTCCTCTGTTCCTGGCGAATACGTGAACTGAAGTTATTGTACTTTTTTTAATTAAAAGATACAATCTTCAACTTCCACTAGTCACTTAATTTCTCTGTCTTGTATGACATGTTATGTCATCATGTAAGCCTACTGTATGGACAGCGTTTGCAGGCCAGGCACATGAACATGATAATTTAAAGCTCGTAAATGCATGTATATATATATATACACACACATATATATTCACACACACATATATATATACATACATACATACATATACACATACAAATATAT
>JAODUH010054289.1:0-18510 GCA_027564835.1 Typhlichthys subterraneus
TAACCAGAGATATGAATATGACACATTATAGGCATACTGTACTAACCAGAGATATGAATATGACACTATATGTATACCAACCAGAGATATGAATATGTCACATGACAGATATACCAACCAGAGATATGAATATTATTATGACATATATAACAATTAAATATGAAATTGACAGTGCTGTCTACTCTGCTCACGCAGGGCTCAACATCCAGACCGTACAGTCCTTCTGCATCGGGTGGAGGTAGGTCCCTACCTTCTACAATAACACATCTTGGTGTTTCTCTCATGGATGGAGGGTTGGGGTCGGTGTTAGTAGGGGTGTAGGGGAACTGTGATAAAAACGTCCACGGTGTTCTTCTCTGGCTGAGAAGCTGGTGCTAGTGTGCCATCTAGTGGCAGAAAGTATATTTTTTTAAAAATAAGACCTACAGAACGAATGTAATCAAGGCCAGATTATACCGCTCAAAGAAAAAAAGAAAAAGGAAATCTGAGATATGAGATGAACCGCTGGTAAACCGTTGCACCCCTGGTGGTTAGACACCTTTGAGCAGGCAGTGTGACCCCTGCTCCTTGACCTTGGACCAACACTATCTGTGGGTTACAGCCTCCACTACATCACCTGGTTGACTGACAATAAGCCCCGCCCCTTTCACCTGCCCAACCTAGTTACTGTAACTATGGTTGGACAAAACCGCATAGTAGGCTTTTACAAGAAGTGTGTGTGTGTGTTGTGCTTGGTATTCATACTGCGCGTGTGTGTGTGTGTGTGTGTGTGTGTGTGTGTGTGTGTGTGTGTGTGTGTGTGCAGTCTCGTCCAGCTCCTCTCCTAACAGTGCAAGCCGTGGAGCATCTCCCACGTTGTCATCGTCTTCGTCGACGCTGACATCTCAGCTCAACCAGAACACATACACAACTCAAGGGTAGGTCCCTCCCTCTCTCTCTCTCTCTCTCTCCCTCCCTCTCTAGCTCTCCTATAGCTCCACCCAGGGTAGATGTCTCTCTCTCTCTCTCTCTCTAGCCCTATAGCTCCACCCAGGGTAGATGTCTCTCTCTCTCTCTCTCTCTCTCTCTCTCTCTCTCTCTCTCTCTCTACCTCTCCCCCCCTCCCTCTCTCTGTCAATTCAATTCAATTCAAGTTAGTTGTATTAGTGTGACAGTTATTACAACAGTATAAGCTAGAGGGCAGTGTCACGGCCATGCTTGATTTCAGCAGGCCTGTGGTCCTTTTTGGCTGTAAAGAGCTTAATTAGGCTGATGAAGGGCACCTGTGCCTGACACCTATATAGGTGTGTTCCAGCACACTGTCTGGGTGACTCTCCTGGCACCACAGATTCTGTTTGTTTGTTGGTTGGGTTTGTTTCTTAGTTTGGTCAGCATGCAACACACACCACATATATTCAGTACTTACACCTACAGACATTCACACATCATTCTATGTTATTCTGTTAGTTAGTTAAGAGTTTGGTTTGTTTGGTTTACGGCCCATGAGCCAGGTCGTAACAGCAGGTAGCCTCGATAAGAACAACAATATACAAACAAGAGCACACATAGTACCATAGTAATAACAGTAACAGTCTGTATTATTTAAAGGACACATCTACGTCATAGCAATAATGATAATATGTATAGTAACATCAGCTATAATAATATAATAATCTCTCTCACACACACTTAAACTCACTCAGACTGATAAAATGACCTAAAAAGCTCCTACCTTGTGTGTGTGCGTGCGTCAGGGTCAATGACCTTGTCTACAATGCTCTGAAGACCTTCATGGAGATCAGCCCCAGAGAATTCCATCTGTACTACAAATATCAGCACCTCGCTCACCTGGACAGGTACACATGCACACGCACACATGCATGCACACATGCACACGCACACACACACACACACACACACACACACACACACACACACACACACAGGGCGCTTAACTGCAGTCTGTGTTGTAGAGAGCAGCCTGAGGGGAAAGAAGATGTCTGGACCAGGATTGAGGAGATGGCCAGACAAAACCAATAGGTGACTCCTCCTCTCCCCTCCTCTCTCCTCCTCCCCTCCCCCTCTCTTCCTCTCCACCTCTCCCCTCCTCCTCCTCCTCTCCTCTCTCCTATCAGTATCCATGTTTTCGGGTCAAATACTGTATATTGATGCCAACAGGGTTGTTACGGCACCAGACGTGTTGGCCTGGCAACACCCATGATGACCTGCAGTGCTCCTGGCTCACCTGCAGGAGGCTCTCGCCCACTCCCCATTGGCCAGGTGCCGTTCCAGCCAAGCGTGGCACTTGGTGCATCACAATGCCTGCAACATGTCCACCCCATAATGATCCACCAGGTGGCTCTGTGCCTACATGGTCCCACGGTTACCATAGTTACAAATGCTGTAAGCATAACTGTTCCTTTCCTACGTGTGATGCCGAGCTGTGAAGAACATTAAAATTATCTTTATTACTTGTGTGACGCTTTGTTCTGTGGTCGTTTATTCCCACTGTGGGCTGTCCGTGTAACGAGTCCGACACGGCTCAGAATCTTCGTCTGTGGAGGGCAGCATGACGCTTACAGTGTACAGCCTACTGGAAACGTAGAAGAAGAAGACGCGGAAGAAGCTAGCTAGCTAGCTAGCTGGCTATACACGAGCCTGTGTGGAAGCGGAGTTAACGTGTACGACCACGTGTAGCTTATAAGCGGCGAACTGGAGTGAACAATATAACACTTTACATTCAATATCACCGGGAGGAAGAAGGAATCCATCTATTTCTAGGGATCCTACGGTTAGTCTACGGAGTAGACTAGGCCTGCTATGGATCATGTAGAAGGTTTGTATTGTGAAGTAGATATGCCTGGAGAGTTTTGCTACCGGTGTATTGGGTAAAACACACAAAAAAGCCAATCATGTTTCACTAAACCACAAACGGGATGTGTGTGTTGTTAAAGCTGTAGTTGGTAACCGTTTATTAATCATTTTGTGTCATATTTTCCAAAACTCTTAGAATGTTCATTATCATGTAGAAATGAGATCGCATAGAGGTCTGAATCGATATCGCGATTTTGTTTCTATTAATCGTGCAGCGCAAGACTCAATAGCTTTTTTTGTTAAATTGCATAGAAACCTCAAACCATGATGAAAATCAAGACTGTTTAATATAGATGGATGTATTTGTCAGGAGCCGGGACACCCATCTTGAAACCATGACTCTCAGACACAGCAACAAACAAGAATCTATCTTTTGAGAAAAACGCTGCAGTTTTCCAATCATTAGTATCGACTACATTAGACAGAAATTGAACTAAACTTATCGTCACTGGAGCGTCACATAATCATTTATAAGAGCAGGACGGACTCGTAATGCGTGACAGACAACTTATTACAAACACATTTCCAAAATAGTTGGGACAGTATAAAAAATGCTAATAAAAACTAAACAAAATTATTTGTAAATTACATTCAACCTGTCCTATATTGGAAACAATACAACACCTTTATATGATGTTTTACCTTGTGACTAATTGTATGAAAATATACACCAATTTCAAACTGTTGACTTAAACACACTCTTAAAAAGTTGGGACAGTTGTGTTTACCCACTGTATAGCATAATCATATATATTTTACATACACTTATTAAATGTATGGACACTGAAGACAATTGTATCACACAACTGAAAATGCATGCCTTGTGTAGAGAGGTGCTGGCTGGTAAATGTCAAGGAGAATGACACATTATACCCTGAGGAAGACTGTCGACACGTTGGTTTGTTTATTAAACTTCTTGCATCGGAGCTCTAAAGTGTATTCTCCTGGGCACTAAAAACACACATTTCTGAAATGTATCAAGTAAAATTGCCCCCCCCCCCATTATTTAGGTATTCAAGTCTTATTTACTTGAAAAATGCTGTTTTTATCAAACTATTTAAAGTGTTAGCTTATTGGATGGACCACAAAGCACACTTCTACAGTGCCACAGTTCATCTCAGATGATATGAGGTCAGCATTGCAAATAGTTTTGGAAGAAACTGCTATCATGACTCCACCAACTTTCATCAGCATTGGGTCCCAGGAGCCAGCCTGGTGAAGGTGCACGTAGTTGTGATGGCATGGGTAACTTGCAGTCAATGGAGCGAGTATAAACATTTTGGAGCAACACATGCTGCTGTCCAGATGTGGTCTTTTCCAGGACATGCCTGCAGGTTCCATTAGGACCATGACTGCATAAGGAGTAGGTGCTAGAGAGGGGGATGCTAGATTTGCTTGTCTTCAGTCCAGAACGGTTGCTGACTGCGAAAGCATGGTGCATCATTAAGCACAACCTATGGCACAGGAGGCTCTGCACAATTGTGCACGTGACTAAATACAGTGGGTTAACACAACTGTCCTAACGTCTTTGCAAAGAGAAAAACATCATATATTGTTTCCAACATATAGTACAGGTTGAAAGGAATTTACAAATCACTTTGTTTAGGTTTGATTAGCATATTTATACTGTCCCAACTATTTTGGAAATGGGGTTGTATAACAAGGTGGGCTTTCTAACACCTACTGTTAATCTATCTGCACCAAGGTTATAATAGTTAAGTGTTTTTCATTAGTTTTTATTTTTGTTTAGTTTTGACTTTGTGTTCTCAAATTCAGTTTTGTTTTAATTTGTTTTTAAACTGGGCTTGCTAGTTTAGTTTCTATTTTTTGAAAATGCTTAGTTTATTTTTTTAATTAGTTTTAGTCTTTTATAATGTGTTATTTGTCGGTCAGAAAAAAGTGGGAGCCAAAACCTCCAACGCACACTATTGCTTGTATTATACATAGTTAAAATTATGTAAATTTGTGCTTCTGACACAGGGTGTTTTTGTAATTTATTATTCCCAGTAAAGTTATGGTAGTGAAGAGCAGCTTTGTTAGGTAGTTTTCTATTAATTGGGCTCACCTGGCAAAACTAATTTTCACAGGTGTCTGAGGTTATTGATTACAGTCCAAAGAGCCCAGCGACACAATACCATCCAACTAAATCTTTTATGTTTGATACTTAATTCCAATTTTCATTATAATTTGGAACGCAGTGTATTTACTTTAATCTAATAATTATGACTGTGTAGCTTTTATGACTTAATGTTTAAACACATTGCAAGAAAAACTAAATTATAAAATTTTTTAAAAAGCGCACCGGGGTGCTGCCTTCATTTTTGGCTTTGATAAATGGTAAATGGACTGCTTTTATAAAGTGCTATACAGTATTTTGCCTCACATTCACCCATTCACACACCGATGGTGATTGCTGCAATGCAAGGTGCAACCAACCACCGGGAGCAGTTGGGGAGTTAAGCATCTTGCTCAAGGATGCTTACAGATAGGTCAACATCGGGGTTTGAACCCACAACCTTCCGGCTGGGAGCCACTCGACCATCATTTCCTTTGTTCTAAAAACGTTACACATGAAACATGGCCGTTAAAGGAGAAGCTTAGCGAATGGATTGATCCCCGCTCCAGGTCTGAAAACAATGACCTCCGTTTTGCTCTCATTAAAATGTACAAAATATAGAGACGTCCAGGCCTTGATATCATTGAGACGCTAAGTCTTTTTAAGGAGCTACCACCCTTTTTAGGGGTACATACATTTGTGAATCATCTGTATAAAAATGGAAACTGATGTTATGTCTTTATTAAATGCATCCAAGGGGGAGCAGATAAATGGAGAATAGAATGGGGCCCTAGAATAGAACCTTGGGGAACTGTACATGTGATACCCTGAAGCTGAAAGTTCCACCAAAGCTGACTTTAAACTATCTCTCTGACAAATATTACCTAAACCATTCTGATGCAGTGCCTTTAATCCCTATGTTGTTTTCTAGACCAGAGATGAGCACACTGTGGTCAATGGTGTCAAATGCTGCTTTGAGATAAACTGCGTATACCAGACAAGAGAAGTGACGTTGTGCGCGGGTGTTTTCTTCTCTCCAGATGCCAAACAGCTGTTAGTCTGTAAACAGGAGTGGAGCCCCAGTCTGGACCAGGAGGAACCAGAACTCCCCCACATTAAAGTGGAACCAGAGGAAGTGTGGACCAGTCAGGAGGGAGAGCAGCTTCAGGGCCTGAATGAGACTGATATCAAGGTCACTAATATTGTCTCCATCAAGAGTGATTATAAAGAGGAACCATCACCACAGTCTGTCTCTTCAGACCAGAGTATAACTAAGACTGAAGACAGTGATGATGATTGGAAGGAGCCAGGTTTAAACACTCTGACATCAGTGAAGAGACGGAGAAAGAAAGGTTTCTTGTTATTCCAGTCAAACAAAATGATATACTTGCATACACACACACGGTATATAAAAATGTTGTAATATCTGTAATAGCATGTTCTAGATAACTCAGTGCTTCACCTCTACAGGGTTTTCATCAGTCACTGCTGGAGAGGACAGAAGACTCTCCTCCTCTGCTGTCTCTCAGCCAATCACAACCTCTGGAAGCAAACCCAGCAGAGCCAGGTCTCACAGCTGCCAAGAGTGTGGGAAGAACTTCAGTTCGGTGTCAACCCTTCAGAAGCACCAACGTTTCCACACTGGAGAGAAGCCTTCCCACTGTTTAAACAATCTGAAGTCAGGGAAGAGACGGAGAAATCAAGGTTTGTTATTATTCCAGTTTTATATCTCACTGGTGTCCAGGAAGGGCCTGAAATGGAAGACATAATTAGAACATCAGGGCCTGGAAGTGTGGGGGTGGTAAGCAAACAAACAAGCAATTATAATAATCAAAACTTAAACTTAAATAGTGCTTTTCTGAGTACTCAAAGCCCCTTTAAAAAGAGCACAAGTTATCCAATTTTAACAGGTAGAGTAAAACAAGAAAAAACTAAAGGTAGATTATATCATGGGGTTAAGAAAATATAAATGTAATGGGAGAAGGGGAGGAGTTTGGCCTGTTGAAGGCTAGCTGGAAGAGATGGGTTTTGAGAGCCTGTGCTTATGACATGCTTGCATGCGTGCACACACTATAAAAATTAATATCTTTAATAGGTTCTAGATAAATCCATGTTGCACTTCTACAGAATCTATATCAGTCACTGCTGGAGAGGACGGAAGACTTCATTCCTCTGCTGTCTCTCAGCCAATCACAGCCTCTGGAAGCAAACCCAGCAGATCCAGGTCTCACAGCTGCCAACAGTGTGGGAAGAGCTTCAGTCAGTTGTCAAGCCTCCAGACACACCAACGTGTTCACACTGGAGAGAAGCCATACCTCTGTCAACAGTGTGGGAAGAGCTTCAGTCAGTTGACAGACCTCCAGAGACACCAGCGTGTCCACACTGGAGAGAAGCCTTACCACTGCGAACAGTGTGGGAAGAACTTCACTCAGTTGTCAACCCTTACAAAACACCAGCGTGTCCACACTGGAGAGAAGCCTTACCACTGCGAACAGTGTGGGAAGAACTTCACTCAGTTGTCAAGCTTCAGGACACACCAGCGTATCCACACTGGAGAGAAGCCTTACCACTGCCAACAGTGTGGGAAGAGCTTCAGTGTGTTGCCATATCTCCAGACACACCATCGTGTCCACACTGGAGAGAAGCCATACCACTGCGAACAGTGTGGGAAGAACTTCAGTCAGTTGTCAAGCTTAAAGACACACCAGCGTGTCCACACTGTAAAGAAGCCTTACCACTGTCAACAGTGTGGGAAGAGTTTCAGGAAGTCAAGCTTCAAGACTCACCAGCGTGTCCACACTGTAAAGAAGCCATACCACTGTCAACAGTGTGGAAAGAACTTCAGTCAGTTTTCAAGCTTCAAGACACATCAGCGTGTCCACACTGGAGAGATGCTGTAGTGAGTCATGCCTGAGACCCCATCCCCAAGAAGAAGAGAACAGTGGACACTAAACAAGCCTGCTCTTGTTTTTCAATCTTGGAGAACCCTGCCTCTCCCTATTAAGTGGACCGTCACCTGGCAACCAATCTCTAATGGCGGATGACCCATGTTTCTCTCTCACAGAGAGAAACATGTGTTCCCATTGTGTTTTCATTCAGGCCTGAGTGAATGGGAACACAAAGTGGTGCAGGCCCTGTTCAAATGTCATCAAACTCTGGGCGATATAGACCAAAAGTAATATCTCTATTTTTGGGCTGAATGGTGATACACAATATATCTCAATATTTTTTGTTTGTAGTAGGGATGCACCGATTGCATTTTTTTCCTGACCGATTACCGGTTTTTGTCAAGTCTGACCGGCCGGTTCCGGTTGTAACCGATTCCGATTTTATTGTACAGCTCGTTTTAAGCCAGCGCTCACTGTCTTAGATATTTGTTGACGGTCCCTTAACCGCCAGCGCTACTTTGTCATGTGTTTACATTTTTACAAGGCAGCGGCCGTTTAACAGGATGGTGTAGGGAGCATCCAGGAGACACGGAAAGATATAGTTTAATTTAACTGCCCAAATCTTTTAATCTTCGAGCCATGTGTAATAGAACTGTCCCCACCAGTAGGATAATCTAAACCCATCCAAACAGACAACATGACGTTATGGTAAAGACTGGCTGTGAAGTATGCTAACTGAAAAATAAGACACGTAACTTTCAGTGAGATAAACAATAGGCTACTATGCAAATGGTTTTGCTCTGTTTTACTTGCCGTTGATATTGACCCTCAAAGTGTGGTATTCTCTGTATAAAAATAAATGTACTGAGTAGCTTACCTACAACTTGACATCTTCTTTGGACACACATTTTAATTTCCACACAAAGAAGAAATGTGTAAGTAGGCTACCGGTACACAGACCGGCCGAAATGTTTTTGAAAAACCGTCCGGTTGCCGATCGCGGGTTTTGGAGCAAAACCGTCCGGTTCCGATTGGTGTCCGGTCAATCGGTGCATCTCTAGTTTGTAGGTCAGGTTTTGTAGGTTGTTGGCTTGACTGTAAAGCACTTTGTGACTTCTTGTCTATGAAAATGTGCTATATAAATACAATTTACTTACTTAGGTTAAATGCTCAGCTGTAAGAAATATGTGAGATGTCACAAATGCCTTACAAGCCTTTGATAACAAAGTGCAAATACATGGTTTGTCTACCCATTAACAAATAGTTCCATCCAAGTGTAAATAAAAAAGTGACATACCAATAAACTGATTTATGTTAACTGTATCTAATACAATATCTTTTTAAAACATAAAGGTAACATAGGCTATGTACAACCCCACGTTTGTGATCATACTTAGGCAACATGCTAAAGCCCACGTTAGTTTAAGAATCAGACATAGCCACATCCACAGAAGTATAATGCCTTACAGTAAGCTTGTTTGAGCAGCACTTCATGCAGTTGAACCAAAACTCAGTGTGTTTCATGCTGGCAGCTTTAAAAGTTCCATGGCAATTTATATGTTCACAATGTAGTAATTTTTTACATTGTATGTAAGCATTCTGCGATACATAAATGTATTCAATATATCGCACACCCCTAATATCAGCTTTCTTTCTTTATTTTATTTTTATGAAATCCAAATAATTTTTGGGACCACATCTGTTAAAAATATCATATCTGTTATGACCCCCTCTCCCCTGCAGGAATGTGGACCCTCCTGATCACTGTTAACTGTTGTCTCTCAGCTACATTGGCTGTTTCTCAATTCCAAGAACGCTAGGTACATGTGCTCTTGAGAGGTACGTTCTTGCCAAGTTTCCTTCTGAGAATGGTCTTGCAAGAACGCGAGGACAGATCTAGATTGAGACGCATATTCTTGGCTATCGTTCTTGGCTATTGCGCAACACCCTGGGCTTAGGGATGACAACACTGGTACTGTTTATCAGAGCAAAATTGTATACGCCTGATAGCCGGCAGGGTATCATGGCTGTCCTAGTCTGTTGGTGGGACCTCACGAAATCATTGTAGCAAATTTTTAACTAGACACCATCTTGATAAATCAACCACAGATTTGAAGTTAAATCATATATATTCTCGCTTTGAAAATTCGTATAACAGCATTTCGTGACACAATTACCATATTAGTCCGAATATGAGACGGTGTTTTTTTTCTTTAAATGCGTCTTAAAAAGTCACATCGTCTTTTATTCGGGGTCTAGGCAAATGGCGTACATTACTTGTAAGATAGTTTCTTGGTGCTTGAAAGCTTGAACGACAACGTCTCTTCCACCTGCCTTTCTCCACATATCTTCCGAAGTCCGCTGACCTTTCCTAAAACGTCCCATTGCAAGTTCTTACTGTTGACGCCAAATTAATTCTGTCACTTCTGTTGTAAATTAATATTGCTATTTGTGAGAGCAATTCCTTCTATCTAGTAATCTAACCTCGTGTTACAATGCCACCTACTGGGTGT
Source organism: Typhlichthys subterraneus (assembly GCA_027564835.1). Lineage (NCBI taxonomy): Eukaryota > Metazoa > Chordata > Actinopteri > Percopsiformes > Amblyopsidae > Typhlichthys > Typhlichthys subterraneus. Next base: position 10,311 of record JAODUH010054289.1, read on the forward strand.
GAGAAACAAGAACTTAACAGATGGCTTTAACAGTGTTATGGAGATACTTTAGAAAAAAATGAAATGGGTAATTTTTAATATTGTACTAGTTTCTTTAGGCTTTCTAGGTCATTATCAAAAAGGTTAATGACATTTAAAATGTTCATAATTTTTTGGAACTTTTAAATTTAAAAAATCATGGACTGTTTTATGTAGGGCATCTCAATGAGTAATTAAACCATATTAGAACTTTCTGAGTGATTTAGCAAAAAAGCTATTAATTTGAAATTTTCCCAAAAAATAAAAACTTTATTTTTTTAAATCATGGACTGTTTGGTGTAGGGCATCTCACTGAGCTAAATAAAGTTTGTTTGAACTGACACATTCAGAAAAAAAAACTATTGAAGAAAAAAAAAACATTTTAACCCACCAATACTGGTTATCTGTGCTCCTACTTTCAAAATAACATAATTATCTATAAAAAGCAGCACATTTCTTTCTGAACAGTTAAACATCTGTTTTAGGTTGATAGGTGATGTAGTCAGTCTTAATTTAACGTTGTGTACTTTGTGGACGCTCCCTGACATGCGCTGGTTATGTGAAGACCGACGACAATGTTGCGGTAAATCTGAATATCTGTCCAATATCAAATGTAAAACTGCCTTTACCACGGTAGCCGGCTAGCTTTGACGATTTACAATGCCTTAAGTTGAATGACCGCTCATGTTCAAAAAGGTACAGCAAGTTTTATTTAAAGCGATAGTCAAAATAAATCAGTAATTTTAGTTTTAACATGTCATATAAAGATATAGAGGCTTAATATAAACATCAACAAACTATGAAAATCAACTTCCATTTGAATCTCAAAATATTCACTATTTATTTCACCTTTGGTTTGTCCGGCGATTTTCTGGGTGGAATTAACACGAGCGTGGGGACGTCATGCTGCTCCTGACTATAAAGGTTAAAAGATAAACGGCCTCTTTGCGTTTGAGTCTGACTGCCTACAATGTGATGATTTATAGTATAAGCTTTTACAAATAAATTATTTTCTTTATTCAAACATTTGGTCTTCAAATAGTGTTTTTCCAAAAATGGATTCAGGATCGCCTTATATTCGGACCAATAAGGTAGAATTGTATTTGGAAAAGTATAGTCAGTATTGTTGTGTTTCCTCCACTGCCATTGCCGTTTGTGTTTTCAAAATGCATTCTGGGATATTCCACGGACATGTTCACACACAAGTCACCACTGGATGCATCCTTGGTAAAAAACGTTAATTGAGAACACTTCCTGGTATTTTATTCATTCTTGGCTAGATGCCAACTTGTGAATTGGAAGAGTAAATGGAAAAGAACGCATATTGAGAAACAGCCATGGTTTCTTGTAGATTTACCAGTCTTACCTTTTTTTCTGGCCTACTCCACAAGGCTCCATATTACTATAATAAGTATTACCACTGCTGTTGTAACAATATCTGATGTGATGTATTTCTTTGTTATTAGAGCTGGCTAGTTAGCTTGTTGGCTGACACATTGATGTGTCTTCTTCCCTCTAAACATCACAAGGAAGAACGGTGCTTCCTTTTCAATCTAAAATCCCCATTTATATGTAATGTGATTTATATATTAGATTTTTAAAAAGATCTGAGGGAGCTTCACGTGATTATGTATGTTCATATGGCTTCAATAAGGGCTCTGCAGCCTCCTGTTCTAATTGTATTGTCTGGATTATTAAAAACAATAATGTCAACCTAGTATTCACAAATAATCGTGTGTGAGTGAGTAAAAAATTATAATAATAGTCTGGGTTCCCTCCGAACACCAGGCTCCAAACACCAGGTCCACCCGAGTCCCCAACATGAGGGCCGCCGGAGTGCAGTTGGTGGGCGCCTCGAGTGCTGTTCGGTAGGGGCAGGTGTTGGAGGTCCCCCATGTTGGCGAGGTCAGTAGTCACACCTGCTGCTCCTGTCCCAGGAATATATTTGTATAGTAGTATGTTCTAAGAAGTTACAGTTGTCTAGTATATCATTCACAAACACAACCCCTATACCAGGGCTATTCAATTCCAGTCCTGGAGGGCCGCTGCCCTGCATGTTTTAGGTGTCTCCCTGCTCCAACACACCTGATTCTAATGACTGGGTTGTTATCAGGCTTCAAAATACCAATTCATTAGAATCAGGTGTGTTGGAGCAGGGAGACAGGACTGGAATGGAATAGCCCTGACATAGCATATTGTAGCATACCATACATATAGCAAAACACCATTGTTATATGTTTAGATTTCAATGAGGATTTTAGGACATTCTTACCTTTACTCTCCTCATATATTATGCAAATAGTTATGCTTGTCAGCATCCTGCCTCCACCCTGGAAAAAGCACTTAAAGTGTAAAAATACAGCAATTACGTTTTGATATTGTTGTCTGCTGTGTTACAGATATTTACTTCTCTCAGCAGTGAAGGGCCTCCCCTGCCCATGTGGTGTTTTACATTGGGGCTATAACCTACCCTAGCCTAGGCTAACCTAGCCTAAGTCAAGTCTAACCTAGCCTAGCCTAACCTACCCTAGCCTAACTTTTGCCTAGTCTAACCTAGCCTTAGCCTAGTTTAACCTAGCCTAGCCTAGCCTAACCTAGCCTATGTAACCTAGCCTTAGCTTAGTCTAACCTAACCTAGCCTAGCCTTAGCATAGCCTAACCTAGCCTAGCCTAGCCTAACCGAGCCTTAGTCTAGTCTAACCTAATCTATCCTAGCCATAGCCTAGCCTAACCTAACCTAGCATAACCTAGCCTAGCATAGCCTTAGCCTAGCCTAACCTAGCCTAGCCCAGTCCTAATGTATACAGCTAGTCTTGCCTAACCTAGTGTAGTGTAGTCTAATCTTGCGTTCCAGACAACGTTGAGGTTGGTTATTTCTAAATGTCAAATAATTTTACCTCAAAGAGTTCCAGGTGCACAATGCTAAATGTAAAGAAAAAACATGGCTGACCGTAAAAACTACCAAATAACATTGCCGACATTTTTGACATAAAGCTACATATATAACAAGTTTTACTATACGTTATGATGTATTATTTTAAATAAATACAGGCAAATTTACATTTACGGCATTTGGCAGACGCTTTTATGCAAAGTGACTTACATGTAGTACATTTGTCAATGTACTACACACAACAGTGGACACTTAACCACTGTTGTGTGACGTCAAACTGGGAAGTTGGGGCAGTTGGATATGTCACAGATTCACAAGTAGAAACTCAGACTTTAAATGGCATTGTCTGGAACGCAGCATTAGCCTAGCCTAAATTATCCTTGTGTAGCATAGGGTAGCCTTAGCCTAGCATATACTTAGCCTAGCGTAGCCTAGTGTAGCATAGTGTAGCCTTAGTCTAACTTAGCCTAGTGTAGCATAGCGTAGCTTTATCCTAGTGTAGCATAGCATAGCCTTAGCCTAGCCTAGTGTAGCATAGCGTAGCTTTGGCCTAGCCTAGCCTATGTTGCATAGTGTAGCATTAGCCTAGCCTAGTGTAGCATAGCAATGCCTTAGTCTAGCCTAGCCTAGCCTAGTGGGGTTATGTATGGTATAAGCCTGTGTTCTTCATAAACTCTGTGGTAAACATTCTTGGCACCTTCTAGTGTTGTGGCACATCTACAATATGCTGAGATCAAAGGTAGGATATATTTAGCCTGAACTTAAAACGAGTTCAACAACTACATTAATTGTACTAAATAGCAAATGCCATCGACAGAAATACTGAGATAGGAACAGTAAAAGTACAATAGTTTATATTTCAAGTACTTGAGTACTATGAGTGGCCAGTCACTATAAAGTTCTAGCACTGTAAGCTGTGTTCTATAAACTGATGTCTAGCGCCCATATGTGGCATAGAAATGCCATTACTCGTTAATGTATGTTTGTGTGTAGCCAAAACCATCTGGACCCATTGGCCATATCGTGAGTTTGAGTGGGAATATATAAACTGCATATTTGTCTATAGTTGCATATCAGATAATGTTATGCAACTCATGAATGTCTGTTAGAAATGTTAACTACATCATGTGACCCCAAGGATACACAACACCATATATTTTCACCAAAAACATATTTATTCTATAAAAGATGAGAAGGGAAGAGAGGAAACAACACCAGCTCACAGTATCAAAATGTCACGGATTCTTTACTGATCTTTACAGAGCATTTCTGTACAAATACAAAATGAAATAAAAATAATACAATTAATAACTTGTAATATAACAATAACTGCATTGCACTGAGTAAATATAGTACTGGCCCATATGTTACTGCATTCAATATAAAATACCTAAAATCTTCTCATTGGTGAAGAGGATCAGGTTGGTGGTTAAATGAGACACACACACACACACACACACACCTGCTAGCTACGCCCACAACCACAGCCTGAAACCTTTCTAGAAACATGCGTCAATCATAAACATCAATTAATAATGCATTCAGAACAGAGCCAGATGTGTCCAGGCCACAATAGACCACAGGGCTACAGTCAGTTATGGTCTGTTGGGTATGTTGTGTGTGCGTGTGTGAGCGTGTGTCCAACCTGTCTAACAAGGCAGAGCTGATTGACAAGCTCGTTAGCCCCTCCCAAGCCAAAACACTGCACCCAAACTTGGCCGTCTGCGTGCCAACGAGTGTGTGTGACCCAGCTGGAAGTGCCAGTCAAGCCAGGGCCCTGCGTGCCCTCATGGGCCACAGGTTGGACAGACAGTGTGTTGGTCTGAAATAACGTCTTGTGTACTGTTTGTACAGGCCCAGGCAGGGCCTTCAAGGACAGTCAGACCCAGCTGTGTTTGGGTCGCACTGTTAAGATAAGCACGCACGCAACTGCACACTTCAGTAAGAAAACAAGGCTTCATGCAACACACATTCACAACACAAAGGGAACCAATAACATTGGAAGAAATGAGCAAACATGTATTATTAGATCAAATAAAATAAAAGAATAGCTTGAGGAAAAGGGGAAAACCAGAATATTTTCACATTTTCTAGTCAGTGTTAAAAATAGATTCAGACGTTACATTTAATCTGCACTTTGACTATATACAGTTATGTACATCAATTACTCTTAATTCATTCTCATTGTTCTTAATGTCTTTTCCAACGGTTTACAAAAGAAAGAAAATTGCAATCAAATGCATAAACTCTTCTAGAAACATGTGCTTAGTATAGTATGTAATGTCTTGAAGCAGAGGGCTGTAATGCAAACTCTGCTCTGCATAAAATGTCCGCTGTGCGATCGAGCCATTTCTATACAGCCGTTTGTCTTGGCAGAAGGTCCTACAAGCAGACCACGTGACTTCACAGTCTAGAAGACTGGAAACACTCCCGAATGCCATCTGAGACCAATTTAATGACTCAATTATTATAATAAAAGTAGAGCAACTAGTTGTAAAATAGATGTACTTGATACGTGCACTCTTGTTCTACTGTATTTAGAGACCTTTAGCGTCTCCATCACCAAACATTATGTCATTAAGCGCCAAAACTCAACTGTGGAAGGCTAACAGGAACAGCTTAGCCAAAACACTAAGCGGGGTTTTCCGCTCTGAAGGAGAGAATGAGGAATTTCGACGAGCTTGCCATTGATCACCGTGACAACACCACGTCTCTCCTGAGAAAGTCCGCCAGGACACGTCTCTTGTCCAATCACAGCCAGTCTGCCACCACAGCATTGCTCCATTAGACGAGATCGGCACACACCGGCCCACTGGATGGCGTCGCCGCGGTAACGGGAGTCAGAGCAACCTCCAGACATGACGCCTCACGTCTACACCCTGCTGCCCTGACCCATGAGCAACCTACGGTGCCCGGTGCCCATAGCAACAGCAGCCACGTCAGTTCCCACAATGCATCCATGCAGTTGCTAGGCGATGTTTGATTCTGTTAAGTTCCCCTGCCCGTGCTGACCATCGCGCTGAAGTACTGGAGACAGTCCTGCACACCAGGGTCGCCCGTAGCAACCTGTGGCCTGTAGCATCCGCTGGCTAACGCTAAATGACGGCTGCTCCCTGACTAACTTCCATCCGTTGGATATTAAGGCTCAACGGGCAACAGCACACACACACACGCACACACACACACAGGTGAACACGCTCACTCTTATTAAGCCTTTAGTCCCAAAGATCACGCACGCACACACATAACCTAACACAGTACACAAAACAGACAGCAACAACTCCACCATGATTCCCTGCTAACATTTAGCTTGAAGTCACACAAACTAATTCCCTCCTAAGGTTCACAGCATTACAATGTTAAGAGTCTAGAAAGCACAAAACAGGCCAAACCAGACCACCTCTTACGACAGTAAAGGCCTTTACTTTTTCATAAAAACAGCAACAACAAAAAAACATCACATAAAAGCAAATACTGTTGTCAAGCAACCAACTGGAAGAGGTGTGTATGTGTGTGTGTTTATGAGGAAGGGACAATGAAATAACAATAAGTTTGATAAAGAGAAAACAAATTTATAACTGTAAATAAAATTCACAGTCTTGACCTTGGACCCTAGGTCAGGGTCAAAGGTCGAGGTGGGGAGCTAAGGATGGGCAGGAGAGAGGAGGTAAGTAAAACTTTTTTTATGTAAACCCCTATTTCTGTTGGAAACACTCCTCAGCTAATAACATACACACATGCACGCGCACGCACGTGCACGCCCACACGCACACACACGGCTGACAGCTAAATCTGCGCTGGAGCAAATGTCATATTATATATACAGGTCATATTGTTGTGTGAGCGCACATTATTATACTTTGAGTGACATTTCCCAACCCTGGCACACACACATGCACACGCACGCACACACACAGCTGGTTGGTAGCATCACCAAACAGAGACAGTTGCTCAATAAACAACAGAAAGCTAAAAAGATACATTTCGATCATCGTGTTTCACCCGGGATGAGGAAGGAGAGAGTCTGTCCTGGTGTCTCAACGTCTCTTATTCCCTCCCCTTGTGTGTGTGTGTGTGTTCTCTCCTCCCCCAGGGATTGGTGGCGTGGGGGTCACATCATGAGGTGGAGGTTGGGGGCTGGGGGTCACATCATGAGGTGGGGGCTGGGGGTCACATCATGACGTGGCGGCGGCGGTGCAGAGACAGGTGGTCCGAGCGGGAGAAGGAGCGGTCACATTCGGTGCAGCGGAACGGCTTGATGCCCGTGTGCTTCCGGAAGTGTCGCGTCAGCTCGTCTGAGCGGGCAAACCTCCAAGTACAGCCCTCCCAGGTGCACTGGTAGGGCTTCTCCCCTAGGGGGCGACATTGTGTTATTAGCCTGCACTGCTACTATGTTACTAGCCTGCTACTGTGTTACTAGCCTGTGTTATTAGCCTGCTACTGTGTTACTAGCCTGCTACTGTGTTACTAGCCTGTGTTATTAGCCTGCACTGCTACTGTGTTACTAGCCTGCTACTGTGTTACTAGCCTGTGTTACTAGCCTGCTACTGTGTTACTAGCCTGAACTGCTAATGTGTTACTAGCCTGCTACTGTGTTACTAGCCTGTGTTATTAGCCTGCTACTGTGTTACTAGCCTGCTACTGTGTTACTAGCCTGTGTTATTAGCCTGCACTGCTACTGTGTTACTAGCCTGCTACTGTGTTACTAGCCTGTGTTACTAGCCTGCTACTGTGTTACTAGCCTGAACTGCTAATGTGTTACTAGCCTGCTACTGTGTTATTAGCCTGTGTTACTAGCATTGTACTGTGTAACTAGCCTGCTACTGTGTTACTAGCCTGTGTTACTAGACTGCTACTGTGTTACTAGCCTGAACTGCTAATGTGTTACTAGCCTGCTACTGTGTTATTAGCCTGTTACTAGCATTGTACTGTGTTACTAGCCTGCTACTGTGTTACTATCCTGTGTTACTAGGCTGTGTTACTAGCATTGTACTGTGTTACTAGCCTGCTACTGTGTTACTAGCCTGTGTTATTAGCCTGAACTGCTAATGTGTTACTAGCCTGTGTTACTAGCATTGTACTGTGTTACTAGCCTGCTACTGTGTTACTAGCCTGTGTTACTAGCATTGTACTGTGTTACTAGGCTCTCTACTCGAGTCTAATTAAGTTATTACTATACTTACATAACAGTTAATATGTGTGTGTGTAATGTAATATATATATATATACACTACCGTTCAAAAGTTTGGGGTCACCCAGACAATTTCATGTTTTCTATGAAAACTCACA
>JAODUH010054300.1:0-18509 GCA_027564835.1 Typhlichthys subterraneus
GAGGAGACAGACCACTTAGAGAGTCCTCAATAGAACTCTATGGGAGAAGTACCAGAGACATTATATAGAGGAGACAGCCCACTTAGAGAGTACTGTACCAGAGAAACTACTGTATATACAGAGAAGACATACTGCTGTTGATCAAGACATTTTTATGGTTGCACTGACTAAGTGCATAGTAGAAGTATAATTGCAATGGGAAAAAGCTTTTTTAACCTTATTTTTGGGCAATAGTCTGAAACTGATGTTAAGTGTTATTATTATTTATTTATTTTTAATCAGCTTTGACTGGTGATTCTATACATTCTGTTTCAATGTCCTGACAGGTCAGACCAATAAGGAAACAGCCAGAAAACACGTGAATCGAGGAACACAATGTAATGAATGCAGGTTCAGATTCTCCCATTGTTGTATACGTACGTATATACGTATATTCTGAGACCAGCTTAACCCGGCCCCCTCTGAAATTTCAGCGATGCTGGAGAAAGTGTTGACATTTGAACTCAAATAAAAATGCCTTTTAATGCCATAGCATGATAGGGTGCTCAGACATTCACTGAATTTGACAAAAAGTGTTTACATGAACAAAGTGGTCCATATTTTTATTATAGTCTTTGCTAAATTATCCATTAACCTGTTCATCCCTAAGTAGGTCGTGCACGTATCTTCCCCCCACTCCCCCAACTTGTGGAGTTATGGTTATTTCTTCATATATATGTCTAGTTACTATTGATGATATTAATTGTAACTAGACTGTATGAGAGAAGATAATCTGGCCTCCATAGGCCAGACGTGTATATTAAAGTTATATACACATCTGGCCTAGTGATGTAGGGGTTAAAGGCGATTCTTCTCGTCATTCTCGAGAACGCTTGCTAAATTTGAGCCCACGTCTATACAATATTCCACATTGAAACGCATTGTGAAGAAAAGCGTAGTGCTATGTCTTTGTTGATGTGAGCGGTGTTCCTCACTTTGCTTATGTTCCTGTTTACGGAGCCCAAAAATATCTATGCTAATAATAGCGAAATGCAAGGAGATATTTGGTGAATTGGACAAAATGTGTATTAGCATACATTTAGCTCGCAATAGCTGACTATACCTTAAAATCAGATGCTTGAACCAGCACAATTGCATAATTAGATTTTACAAGATACAATACAGTAGGTCAAATATACTGTACAGTTCTTTCTAGAAGGTTCCTCTGTATGGCACTAGATGTCACTCTAGAGCATCCACATCCAAAACAAATGTGTTGTGGGTCAACCACTAGCCTCGCGAGGCCACCCTGATCTCGTGCTTCAGTTTCGCTGTGAGAATCAGTCTGGAAAGCCTCAGAATCATTTTGAATGTGTCCAAGTAGCAAATTAACTTTCTAATCAGCGTCGTGTTTATAGCTATACGGCCGTGGTTTTCCAATCAGCGTCGTGTTTATTGCTATACGGGCGTGGTTTATGTGTGCCGACCATGGTGCCGAAAGCAAAAACAACCAGATGGTTCATCCAATCAACTGCCAAGTATTTTTTGAAAGTACAGCCATTCACAGTTTCAATGTAGGCTCCCCAGATGGACTTGTGACAACAATTCCTCTGGCATGTCAGGTTAGCCATACACACGCACACGAAGACTGGCCAGCTGTGTCTGTATGTGTGTCTGTGTGTGTGTGTGTGTGCGCGTATGTGTGAAAGCATAGAACATTACAAAGGAGCGTAAGAGTGTAATGTCATTCTGTACGCCACTATATATTGGCAATAGACAACAGTTGATTGCTGCTAGGTTAATGTATCGTATAGAGCAGTGGTTCCCAACCTGGGGTCCACACCCATAAGTCGGGCGCTAGAGTTCACAGGGGAACGCTTGATCTAATTTTCTTTGAGTTCAAACATCAGGCCAATCTAAAATCAATAGCCTTTTAATGGCAGAGAAACATTTAAGCAGTAGGCTAATTCTTCTTCAAATACATCCACCGACATCAGAAAAGTATTTGCAAGAGTAGGCAGTGATTTACAATGAGCCTCGGAGGAATCATTTGAATGTTTGCTACTAATTGTCAAGGCTAAAAAGCCATATAATAACCACTGGTATAGAGCACTTTTAAGCTAACATTTACGCGTTAACATACCGGCTATGTTACCTCACAACACAGATATAACATAATGGCGTTAAATTATCCACTATAGCATTAACGTACTGTACATATGGCCTAGTCACAGCCTGACAGTCAAGTTCAACATCAAGTGAAACAAGCTATATATATATATACGATAAACATTGTATTACCATTAATAATATGTGCTGGCATGGTGGTTATGCGTGTTCACTCTCCATTCACGGCCTGTCTGCCCTTCTCTCTTTCGCTCACGGATGAAGTGGCAGATTTCCATGCCAATTTAAACACACACACACATGCACAGTGATGACATGGCAATAACAGTGTTTTGTGTGTGTAGACATTTAGTGTCTACAGCTGAATCGATTTTGTAGTGCTATATTGCAACAATACATATATGTATATACTATATCTATTAGAGCAGAAATAAATAAATACAATTTTAAAGATAAAGTGCACGCTCAAAATCGGACACAAAATTGGCCAATAAACACAGTGTCGGTCACAGAGGAGGAGGTGTTACCACAGGTCCAGAATGTACTTGTTTTCTGGACCAGATTTCATCCATCTTCCGCAGTAGTACACAAGTAAGTTGGTTATGTTCCTGCGACAGTAGGGTGCACACAGCGGGAACTGGGGCACCGCATGAATAAGGCAACTATAAATGTAAAACAGGTCTCTGAAATCCATGTGGGCTGCAGAATATAGACAACGTGAATAATGAAGCGGCTTTGAGGGCTGTACTTTGAAAAGCGCTACATAAGTTGACTTTATTATTGTTGTTATTATTATTATATTATTTTTATTATTATTGTTATTATTATTATTATAGCATCTAAATGACAGTGTAGCTCTTGTGTATCATTTACGTTATGCATTCTAACGATAAACCACAGACCTACACAAATACTAAAACTAAAACACATATATTATGTATATTGTCTACACATGTAATAAAACATACAGAAAATACTAAACCAATGTGGCTTGTTGAACAATAGGTTTGTTCAACATATGTTCCCTGCAGTGGATACATTGATCCTCTATGCCATGCCATCATGCCCCCCCCCGATTGGGATTTGACAGGAAACTGATGTACAGCGGCTGCCCACTGCTCCCTGGATGTGTATGTGACAATAAAAGCACCTTTACCTACTGTATAGGAACGGGCATTTACGTGTATCGGATACATTTCACTTCAGTATAAAGTAAAACAGAGGAAACGCTAATCACAAGTTTGTACTTCACAGCCGTATCCTGTTCTGTTCAATTTGCACAAGTAGACAATATGATAATGAACCAACCAATACATTGTCAGCATACTGTACCTAAATGGATATATTAGGCCTCACAGTTCATCTTCACATAGATTGGTCATTCTGTAATGCACACAATTACGTAAAAGCCCAAACATTACCGTGATACTCACATCCATGTAAACGCACTAATTGATCACATGCTGATTGTGTTAAAGTGCCCCCAGAACCCATCTTGGAAAACCAACCAGTGCTCAGTTGTGTTTGGATCTCACGCTGTTGCCTGTAGCAACCAATCAGTATTGTTGTTCTCAAATTCAAAAGACAAATTCCTCTTCTGCTCACTACGACTGTTGGCTGTATGTGATTGGGTTGTGTGGAGAGTGCAGACCATTGAAACACAAAAAGTGACTATGCAAGATTGAGCTATTTCGCCTTTAAAAGTCTTAGTCTGGCCAGGAAATCTGGTGACGTGAATAATACTGGAAAACAAACAACATCCGACAAAGACAAAGATGAAAGGAGAGCCCCGGTATCCATCCAACAACACGTCATAGCCCCCAACAGACAAACAAAGATGAGTGATGTGTGACTGGGATGTGCACGGCAGCAGGCCTGTGGTTAGTACACTGACGAGATAGGGCTGGGGGGGGGGGGCTGTTGCTGGGAGCAACGCTTAGGGGGGTTTGTGCCTTTAATAACTCACCCAGTTATTAGGGGTAATTGAGTGAGATCTTTACTACTTTTGTTAATCAAAATTATTATTTTATCCTCTTCCTATATACAAACTATTAACAATGAACTAGCAACAAGTAACTGACATTCATACAACAAAAAAAAAAGAATACCCAGTTACTATTTCTAGCTGCCGATTATTTTATGCATACTGGCCTATAGAAAAATATTTGAATATTACATCAGTAAAATGTCACATGTAATATTCTTCAATATATAAATGGGCCGTCTAATTTTGTGTTTATTCAATGCTGTAATTGGTTTTGGTTGAACATCATCTGATAAGAATCCAACAAGGCACTGTACACAGCATTCTATTCTACCTACTGTTGTACACAAGAAGCCCATTCAATATCTACATTCTATTACATCTCTCTCATGCACTCCCCATATGCGCCAGCCTTGTAAACACACGGAGCACTACACTCTCCAGCCGGCCCTCTCTCACGCACACAAACCTTCGCAGACAAACTCTTTTCATTTCTCATCCCCCATGAAGACCCCGCTGGTGTAAACAGCAGGCTTCAGTGAAGAGAGGCCGAGACAGAGACAGAGCAGCTAACCACACCAGGGCATGTAGCTCGGTGTACTGATTATCCATCCACCTGCCTTGGTTACGCTCTTGTGTTTCTTCTTCCCGGCAGGGCCACGCCCTTCCCTGGATCCTCACCACCACCACCCCCCCCCCTCGTGCCGCCACTCACTCCCTGCTGACAACATGTCAGAGTAATAAATAGCCCACACCGTCATCCATCTGTATTTACATTCAAAGGTTAATCTGTTAGTCACAGACTATATAGTCGTGGCTCAGCCAATGACTGAGCCATGAGTTCCATAGTGCAGCTAAAACAATTTGGACGGTTGAGAGAGAGAGAGAGAGATAGAGAGAGAGTGAGAGAGCGAGAGAGACTGGGTCGAGATCAGATGTGCGTTCACATTGGCAAACAAAGTGCAACGTCCGCGAACATATTGCAACAGTTGTCCGTTAGCGAACACACACAAACATTCTGAGGCGGTATAGCTCTCGCCGAACACACATGGACGCTGGTCTACGCGGTCACAGTTTACATGTTTACACAAAATGTTAACATTTCATTAACATTTAAAAGAAAACTCATTCGCTATGAACGTTCACTGGATTTGAACGCACCCCGGTGTAGTCTATATTGAGCATTGGTCGATGATAACCTATTTCCATTTCACATTAGCACTAGCTAGCACTAGCTAGCACTGCTAACAGCACTGGTAACAGTTCAGATGCCGCTTCAACACGCAGGCCTAGTTCACGCACAGCCACATGGCTTATCACGTTAAAACAGACACACGTCAAGCCCCCTTGAAAAGCCACGCACACGTTACAGGGCCGTTCTCCTCGAGTGTTGCTGCGTCATGTACCACATCGTGTTCTTGGGAGATGATATTATACTTCCATGAGTCAGCTTAGTGTCACCCTACAGAGTGGAGGATCCTAATGGAACATGGTGTTTTGGTGAATGCTGCTGCATTGGCTGCTGTTTCCTGAGGGGGGGGGGTTATTGATCCCAAATGCTGCATAATGTTATTGCTCTGTGTGTTGTTTATTTATAAGGGGAAACATCATGCTCTTCTCTTTCTCTTAGTGTGTGTGTGGCTGTGGACGGCGTGACTGTCTGTGTGTGTATGCATTATGTGTATATGCCTGTGTGTGTTTGTTTGTTTATGTGTGCCTGTGTGTGTGTGTGTGTGTGTGTGTGTGTGCACGTGTGTTGCATGCTTTAGTGTGTGTGTTTGCATATGAGTGTGTGTGTATTACAGCTCCAGAGGTTGAAGCACTCCCTGTCCTTCAAGACCATAATGTGTGTGTGTGTGTGTGTGTGTGTGTGTGTGTGTGTGTGTGTGATACAGCTCCAGAGGTTGAAGCGCTCCCTGTCCTTCAAGACGATGATGCGGAGCAAGAGCGTGGAGAACTTCTTCCAGCGGTCCTACAGCGACGCCCGTCTGCCGCCCGACTTCATCACGGACCCCCCGCCCCCGTCCCCGCCCCCCTCGCCGCCCCCCGGTGGCGAGCGCTCGCCGGCGGCGTCGCCTTCGCTGAGCCCCAACCCGTCCGTCTGCTCACGCTCGCCCTCGCTAAGCTCCTCCCCGTCACTGCGCACCAAGCCACCGCGGCCGCCCGTCAACCACTGCTTCCAGGAGCACGTGTTCCGCAAGCCAACCAGCTGTCAGCACTGCAAGCACATGATCGTCGGTGAGGAAGGGGTTAACGCTCACTTTGGGTGAGGCTGTTGGGGGGAAGGGGGGGGTATGGGGGGGTATGGGGGCAGTGGGTTTATGTTGTCTTTTGTTTTTCTCGTCAGTCTTAAAGAGTCACTTTATTTCTCTTCCTGGTAACTAAATAACAGCTGAACTGTGAAGGACACATCAATGTTAGTGTCAGTGTTGACATTCCCTTTTCCTTTAAAGAGTAGCTGAACCATAAACTGTGTTTTTTCAGCTGTAAACTAAATAATAACTAACTTAATGTTGACAATATTCGTCCGCTCGCGGAATCAAATTCAAATGTTAACGTTATTGTTAATGGAGTAGGGTTTCAGACCTGGGGGTGAAGTTTAATACTTTAACACTACAAAAAAATGATAATTGCGCTTGGATATTTAGTGTCGAGAGAACCAACAATAGCATAGCCAATAGCATTCGAATGCGATTTGGTTGCAGACTTCCTCTCGTCAGCAGGTAACAGCCGGTGTGTTACATTGAGAATTGGCCATGGTGGCCAAGTGCATGTTTATTTTATAGTAAATACCAGCTGGTTCATGATTCTATCTGGATAGTCACCTTATTTTTCAGTCAGAATGCACTGGGTTCTGTCCTAGGCATTGATCTGCTGCTGTAATTATCCTTGAGTTATAGCTATAAAATATATAAATATAGATTCATGTAGCTAATTTTTATCAGTTCCAGGGTGCTGCTTCAAGCTACTCTGTCCCTGTACCCCACAAAAGGGAATTTCTCTAAAGTCAACATTATTATTCAGACAGCGGGAAAGAACAAAGCCAGATCTCTATGCGGGTATTTGAATCCTGGGCTTGTGGGGATTGGAGTGCCTGCAAAAGTGACTCCACTAATCTATTGGCCTCCTTTCATCTAGCACACATGGGCTTTGACAACGCGCCACCTACGTGACACCAGTAAACACGTAGTGACAACTGTGCTGCTAAGCTACACAGAACAAAACAATTCCATCACTGTACTGCAATCTATCAAATATGAAGGGGTATCTGTATTCAGTGGGGCCAATTTTAATATTAACTATATTAATTACATTTTTTTAAATAATTTGACACCAAATGTTTCTGCAGCTTTAGATTCATATTCAATACTGTACAATATAGCAAAATGCATCGCAGAATACGTCGTCATCCAGGTGGGATGCATAGACTGTATATATATAAATGTACAATCCCTCTGTGTTGTCACCCATAGCTTTTCTCATGGACAGGTTTGAAGACCACGCTATGCATGGCCAATATCTTTTTATCTGATGAATTATAAAGGCATTCATCCCCTAACAGTTGTTAAGAGAATAGCTATAGAAACCAATAAACCGTATATATATAAATATTATATTTTTGCTGTATTTATGCTGTAGTGCTGCTGTAGCCTCGCGAGTGCTTCGGTTTTATTTAGCCTTGAGAATCAGTCTGTAAAAGAAATAATTTTGAATGTGTCCAAGTTGCAACTGAATGTTACAATCAGCGTTGTGTTGATAGCTGTACAGGCGTGGTTTAGGTGTGCCTACAGCGAAAATGCCAAGAGTTTTTTGAAAGTACCTACCAGCTTGTTACAATCCCAATAGACAGGTTTTTTTTTTGGTTTTTTTCAATATCGGAGATAGCATTTCTACACCTCGTCGGTCTTAATTGCAATATCTCCAGCTGGTTGTCAGCCTCTGTCTGTGTGTTTTTTTTATTTTTGAAGAGGAGCGTTTGATTAAGCCACGAGTGTCAGCCAGGAGTCTGTGGTGCCAGAACAATGAATCTGGGACACGCACTTGATTAAACTCCACCTGAGTGAGGCGAAAGCTGCTAACAGGATCTGAAGTCTGCTCCAACGTTGTTTATTAGCGCTTCCTGCGCGCTCCAGATCTCTCTCAGCCTGCCGTGATGTCTGTCAACGTCTCTCATGGCGTCTTTTACACTCCAGGCTCTTTCCCCGTCCGCCGCAGGTAACTCCAAACAAGCACTCCGCTGTAAAACCTGCAAGATGGCGGCTCACCTGTGGTGTACGTCAGAACTGTCCCAGCAGCAGTGTCACGGGAAGGTGCGTTTTGGATTGTAACAAAGGTGCGTTCAAATGCGGCGAACGTTCGTGGCGAACGTGTTTTCTTTTTACTTTAAATTGTGAATGTTTTTCAGTAAAACATTATTAATTACTTAGATTTTACCTGTAACCCTTAGTTCAGCATCCACATGTGTTTGCTAAGAACTATCTCCTCAGACCGTGTGCGTGCGTGCATGTGCGTGTGTGCGTGTGCGTGTGCGTGTTAATGTCGCGGCAATCTCAAAGCAAATGGAAAACTTTTTGAATGTATTCGAAAACGTTCGCCATTGTTTGCCACTTTGAACGCACCTTAAAGGTAGAGTCAGCGATTGTAACTACACTTTGGTCAAACTCCGTATCTACGTACGGTCCCCTTACTGTCTGTTCTGTGTGTGTGCTGACCAAAAGAACCTGGTTGCCCTGGCAATGGGAACAAATACAAACACAAATACAAATACAAATTGCACACAAATTGCACACAGCAATAGCCTAGCCATGATGTTTCAAATGTGTGTGTGTGTGTGTGTGTGTGTGTGTGTGCGTGCGTGCGTGTGTGTGTTTGTGTGTGTGGTGGGAAGGGGGGTTTAGTCGGAGCATCTGAGGTAGCACTCTCACCCACATTGAAGCGAGGGGTGTTTTTTGTTTTGATCAAGTTCAGATATCAACAGGCTTACTCCAGAATGACTGACTGTACCTTTAAGTGTTAATTCTCTCTCACACACACACATACACTCAGCACTGAGTCAGTATTGGTTCTAGTGGTGCGTGCGATTAAAGTTAAATATGCTAACAACGCCCAGAGACGTGCGCTAAAGGGCAGCCTGTCCACTCCAGTCTGCACCGGGCGATAACGCTGATGTGGCTGAAAACATTGTCGTTAATCAGCGGACAGCCTGGCCCATTTGGGGTCGTCCTAGAGTGCATATTCATCTGATACCCAGCATAATGATAAAGTATAAATTAATTAAACAAAGCCTAACTGTAGTTTACTGTTAACTGTGAGCAGGTAGCCTTTCTATGGAAGGAAGTGTTGTAGCCATATGTGTGCGTGGGTCTTTTGATTGGCAAGACCAGTCAACGTTGGATGGAGATATATGAGGAAACGGCTTTTAAAAGACAGTATTGCGCAGTGAGTGTGGACGATAGCTTCACGTGGTGTGAGTTCCACCACGTCTCAGACAAACAAAGGGATATATGTAATAATATATAATTAATGAAACATGGGGAGGGGGGAAGGGTCACATGTCAAGCTAGTGGATAGCAAAAGGAGCGGGAATATCGCAATTGTCAAAGCAGCACCAATATTTATTACATTGGAGCAGGAAAAAGTTACAATGGCCAGTGTGTTTGTGTGTGTGTGTGTGTGTATTATGTGTAATGTAATGTTGTTTCTCTGTATTTCTGTAATTGTTTATGGGAAGCACAACTGTGCATGTATTCCCTCTCTGTAAAGCACTTTTAACAGCAGTTCTGTATAAAAAGTGCTATACTAATTATTATTATTATTATTATTATTATTATTATTATTATATGTGTAAACACAGCAGGGTGTAAGATGAGTGCCTCTCTTAAACACACATCCTGCAGAAGTCTTGACTACACCCATAGGTAGACACATATTATTAGTATATTAAGCATATTTGAGACCAACATAAGAACATAGTCATGTGACACCTATAGGGCACAGGAGAAGCAGCTGTGCATGCTAATTCTGATTAGGCTGTCTGCTAAAGGCTTTAAGCTATGATTATAATTAATGTAATAATCAAATCACTGCTTCTCTCACGTCCACACATTACACACATGTGCAGGGAATAAGGCACTTTGCTTGTGTTCCTATGTATGAGGCCAGGGCTATGTAGAAACACTGGATTATGTTTTCAGAGTGCACACAGGGCCGACCCCTAACGGACCGTGGGGAGATATTCGCTGAATATTAGTGTGTTAGCTTGCAATCGCTGACTGCACCTTTATCATACTGTTTGTACAGGCCAATTACATAGTTCCGCCTACTGTATTAGAGGCTGGTCATAATCATGAATCCTAACTTGTGTCCATCTGTCTTTACTGTTCATTTAACTGGCATGAAACATTAATAGAAGACTAAGGACAGGGCTCAATAATCATTAACACAACTTTAATGTTGCTTATTATATGCGTTATTAGGAGCCTGATGTTGTTAATATCCATTCCATCATTTGCTGTGCATCGAGAATGATGGAATGGCTAACTTGTAGAAGCAATGAAACACAACAGGAATTGTTTCAAGGTTCATTTATTTACTTGGTGGATGGAAACGGGGCCTTTTGCTATTTATGCCCATTAGTATCGAAGCGACCTCATTACATGCTCCTGTAGTTACTCTCTAAAGAGGGCTTTCCTCCCGGCACAGTCTATAACCAGGAAGTAATGGAAACGGTAAATCATGATAGCTTTTGCTTCTCCTCCATTAGTCGGGGGCTTTCAAGCGAAACTTCAGCTCGCCTATGCTCGTCAATGACCAACTATCTGTCGTCAAGGAGGTCCAGCCAAGCCAAGGTAAGCACTCTGTGTGTGTCTGTGCACGCGTGCATGCGTGTGT
Source organism: Typhlichthys subterraneus (assembly GCA_027564835.1). Lineage (NCBI taxonomy): Eukaryota > Metazoa > Chordata > Actinopteri > Percopsiformes > Amblyopsidae > Typhlichthys > Typhlichthys subterraneus. Next base: position 10,982 of record JAODUH010054300.1, read on the forward strand.
GCTGTACAGTATGTGTGTGTGGGCATGCAGTTGAAAGTTTACATGTCTTTTTTTGTCTTTTGTTTGAGACAAGATAGTTTTTTTGCGACTGGGTGGGTAAACCTGGAACTCTGGCCGTACCTTTAACGAAAATGTGTGTGTGCGTCTGTGTGTGCATCTGTGTGTGCATCTGTGCGCGGACGCGCGAGTGTGATTGTGTGTGTCCTTCAAACACACTTGATAAGGTCATCAGTAGTCTATAAACAAGAGCCAAATTAGCACACAACTCACACAACCCCAGCGTCGCGACAAGCGCGCGCGCACACACACACACACATAAGCATGCACGTACGCAAATGCCCGTTGCTGCGTTCCCGTAATTTGTCTTACTATATTCTGTAAATGCACACAAATGTTCACAGACATTTATGACATTATGAAGCCCCCTGTAGCAGGTGGCTGTGCCATATGAACCTATATTATTATGGGAGGCCATAGAGCAGGGCAATTCAACTCCGGCCCTGGAGGGCCGCACCCTGCATGTTTTAGATCTCTCTCTCGACCTGATTCAAGGTTGTTAGAAGCCTGATAACGACCCGTTCATTTGAATCAGGTGTGTTGGAGCAGGGAGACATCTAAAACATGCAGGGTGTGGCCCTCCAGGACCGGAGTTGAATTGCCCTGCCATAGAGCAACAGTTTTAGCATTAGCTGAACAGTCCACAGCACTTAGTCTGATACCCCTGGAAGAGGCCCAAGGGGCTGTTCAGACTGCAGTTTCCCCGCGGAATGCCATTCCTGTGGAAAGACATGGATTAATTCGTCAGTTTTCCATTGCGCTTCTAAAGGGAAGGAGTTGAAAATACCTCGCAAGGCAGGTTTCTCTGTGCGGCTAGAGCATAGAAGCCGTTTCGCTGTGTAAACGTGGCCTTGACGTGTACTTTTAAGGTTTTCTTAAAGATACACCGCTTGATCAAAAAGGCTGTACATTCTCCCAACCTCCTCACTGTCTTTGTTTTTAAACAAAAGCGCAAACAAAAGTGTGAAGATATAAACCGATTTGGAAATAATACTAGTTACTTTTCTGTAAGAGGCATTGTTTATTGAAGCTGGTGAGAATATCTATAGTACACAGGGTAGAACAGTGATATGAGGCAGGAACATGAATCCACTTTGGTAGTCTGCTTTGATGCGACTTACATTAGAAATTCAGGTACGGTAGTGATGGAAAAGATACACAATATTAAACTAGACATATGCCTTCCCAAAGACAAAAAAGCAATGTGACACATCCTTTATGTATGTTTTTAGGTTCATTAGTCTGGAGGGCATAGAGGGGCACTATCGGAAATTCACTTAAAGAACACTTTGGGCATATCTTACGGCAATGTGTTCATTAATATCATCAGTTGGGAACTCACTGCCCTCGGACAAACGCTCAGTGAGCGTCTCTCTCTCTCTCTCTCTCTCTCTCTCTCTCTCTCTCTCTCTCTCTCTCTGTCTCTCTCTCTCACACACACACACACAGGCCTACTCTCACATGCAATAATGATTTCTCTCTCTCTCACACACACACTCACACACACACACACACACACACACACACACACAGGCCTACTCTCACATGCAATAATTATTTCTATCTCTCACATACACACACACACACACACACACACACGCACACACACACACATACTCTCTCTCTCACACACACACTAATACTCTCTTTCTCTTACACATAAACACACATGCACCTACATGCGTAAACAAAAACACTTTCCCTATACAAAAGAATCTGCCTGGCCTCCATTAAGCTGACCTTGGCTGGATAGGATAACACCCAACTCCAGAAATACCATTCACAAGATCAGCCATTAAGTACTCCAAGTATTATTGTCACACAGGATTGCCGTACCGTTATCTCACAGTGGCTGGTCATCACTCCATACAACATTGTGTTGTGCGAGGCATTTCAATATTTCTGTACTAAGTACCTAAGTGCTACATTTACTTATTTGTCCAGTGTCCTCTCTCAGATGTTTAAGTGGGTCATTTCAGTCCAGGACTGGTTGTCACCGCAGCTAAATGTAGACACTCTGGTTTGTGCAGAGTGGCAAATAGAACTATTATCTTCGTGTGTACAGTATTACCTCAGTGACTGGTGTGTGTGTGTGTGTGTGTGTGTGAGAGAGAGAGAGAAATAATTATTGCATGTGAGAGTAGGCCTGTGTGTGCGTGTGTGTGTGTGTGTGTGTGTGCGCAGCACAAAAATACATTTGAATGCGTGCCACTGCCTGTATGATACGTGTGCTTAGTGTGTGTCTACGTGCAGCCACGTTTTGCGTGTCTGTGTGTCTACATGTTTGTGTGTGTGTGTACGTCTATGTGTGTACATATGTGTGTACGTGCAACCACGTTTTGCCTGTCTGTGTGTGTGTGTACGTGCACCCACGTTTTGCGTCTGTGTGTTTTCAGAGGCTGGGCGGGCGCGCGTAGACCCCGTGTACGCCGCCTTGCGTTACGGGACGTCGCTGGCGCAGATGAATCGCTCCAGCTTCGGCAGTACGTCAGAGTCTCCCACGCGCAGCCTGGTACGACGTCACTCTCTCCGCTGCCACTGGGGGGCAGTGTGTGTTAGAAGCCTGCTGTAGGCACTGCTAATTCTGTGCCAGACATCCCAACCCGCTTAAACACATTTCCGCCAGGGAGCCGCTGTTAAAATGCGGGAGACTCCCGGAGCTTCCGGGAGACTTGGGATGTCTGCTGTGCGTACGAGCCAAGCGGCAACCTCCGCTGCTGAATATTGAGTCCGACTGAAAAAGTTGCAGTTCCTCCGAATGGCCACTTGAGGCTTGCCGCAAAAGCCAGTCAATCCCCCATAGACCCCCATGTTAAAATGTCCAACTTTACAGCATCATAAAACATGTTTACAGCCCATTTTTGTTATGGCTAGTATCCTCGTTCATGACAACTGGAAGAAAGGAGGGCTGCATTTTTATATAATAGCTGAAAAGAAATGTATAGGCGGAGTCAGCCACTAGATGGCGACGTCCAGAGCCAGCACACTTTAAACCCATTCTTCACAGAGGCTTTGTCTGCTTGTTTCCACACTCTGTGACGCAAACCTCTGGATGTGTGTCTTTCAGTCTGAATATCCCCGTATTTTTAAATGGATAGATCGGAATTAGTTTTATATCTATTCGTCTGGTCGGCGAACGCCCGGAAGTGACGCTGCGCGATTGCTTAGTAAGAAAACTTTTTTTTTTTATGTGGTCCAAATCCGTGTCAATTAATGCTTCTAGGCATCGTCTGGGAGCTCATCTTGATACGAATACAGCATTCAGCATTATAAATCAAAAATAATAAACAGAGACATTGCAAAACCCATGTGAATAGCCTGCATGTGAAACAGTTTCACCACCGCTTAACGATTGGTTGCTAGGCCACAGTCGTTTGTTTTCACCGAGTTCTCAAGCCACTGCCGGATATGACGTCACGCCGACCAGACAAATAGCTAATTTCTTCTCATGCTTAATGGTGCTGATGGGTGAATATACCTTTAAGACGAATCCTTCACTAGATGTTTGTTTGGTTCTCCTATATGCGGTCCAGTTGTAGTGTCATTTCAATCAGCTCGAAAACCACGTAATGTTATCCATGCCATGGTACTAGTACATAGTACATGGTACTAGTACATGGTACTAGTCACACAGAATTACACAACAGACTATTGTTGTAAATTTGAGTTGTTCAGTTCGATATCTTTTCACAAACTAATGTACTTATTGTTATTGTGACTGGTTTTATGTGTGCACTACTCAGATGCACAAAGCTACCCAGCAAGTAGTAAAGGAATTAAAATTATTTGAAGATATAGGAAAATAAATTCACAGCTTATTTGAATATCCGTATACCTGAGATTCTGTCCAGCCATTCATGTAGCAGTGAAGTCTATTGCCATTTAAAACTAGATTAAAACAGAGCTTTATTATTCATGGAGGGGGTTCAATCTTTTATTATATTCATGCAGCATTTTCAGAAGCTTCCTTCAACGCCTTTCTCCTAGTTCTTCTCCAAAGCCTCCATCTTTCTCATGCCACCTTTCCCTCCCTCACGTTGATCTGTTTCCTCTTGATTCCCTTCTTTCTCAAGGGAGAGGGAGGTGAAGAGGGAGAGCAGAGACAGTACAGTATGGAGGAAGAGTTGTCTCTGGAGACAGAGGGTGTCTCTCCTGTGTGTGGAGTTGAATACAGTATGTGGATCTGTGCTTTAACATGTGTTGTGTGTGGCGGCCACGTATTAGCAGGCATGTGTGCGTGTGTGCGTGCACGTAGTTTGTGTGAGAGTGCTTGATTGTGCGCACGCCCGTGACTACACTGCATGCGGCGAGGGGCTCAGGTTTCTGCATGGCGTGACGTTTTGTGTGCCCCCTGGCAGACGTCTCCGTTCCGGAGCCCGAGACGGCTGACGAGGACGACACGGAGAACAGGCAGTCTCCGGCACCTGCAGAGGAAAGTAATGTGAAAGAATTAATGTGGAAAGGCCGCCCAGGTGTTTGGAGTTAAGGTTGTCCATTGGATGTTTCCTCAGGGCTGTGTGGGCATGTCCACACCATGTTTGATTGACATCTCCCTGAGAGTGGGACACGTGCCACCGTTTTTAATGATCTTATAATAGCAATTTTGTATCTAAATGTAATGTCAACGGTTTTTAACTGTCCTTTTATTAATCACAGGTAATATTAACAATCAATAATTACAATATGGAAAACAACTAACTGTTTTTTATATGTTGCTGCCCTAGTCTTTTACCCTAGTGTACATGCAACACAAATGAGGGGAGGTCTGTATAGTACTTCCTTATGTTTACTCCTTGTGTTCACTGTCTCAGGTGCCCAAGCGTATTGAGGTTCACTCCATCCACACCTATGTAGCGCTATATAAGTTTCTGCCGCAGGAACCGAATGATCTGGAACTACAGTAAGTGAAAATCTATACTGACTGGTGTGTCTGTGTGTGTGTGTGTGTGCATGCATGTGTGCACGCAGGCAACATCATACGCTTTTGCCTTTGGTGTGTGTGTGTGCATGCATGTGTGTGCGTGTGTTGCATGTGCATTCATGTGTATGTACTTTATGGTGGTTCCGATTTTGCTGCAGCTGTCATGAAAGTGTCTAACCTGACATGCCAGATCATGGATTGTTGGTTATATCTGGGGAGCCGTCCATCGAAACTGTTTGAAAAGGGACAGGCAAAAAATACTTGGAAGTTGATTTGATGAACCAGCTGGTGGTTTTCGCTATCGGAACACCTAAATCACACCGCACACCTTAACCATGTCAGCTAACTACCAGGGCCCCTTAATCCCAGCTAACTACCAGGGCCCTTTAAAGCCTGAGAACTACCAGGGCCATTTAAGGCCTGTGAACTACCAGGGCCACTTAAGGCCTGTGAACTACCACGGCCACTTAAGGCCTGTGAACTACCAGGGCCATTTAAGGCCTGTGAACTACCAGGGCCACTTAAGGCCCACTAACTACTAGGGATGCTTAAAGCCCGCTAACTGCCAAGGCCCCTTAATCCCAGCTAACTATCAGGGCCCCTTAAAGCCAGCTATCTACGATCTAACTACCTTAGACTAGCGAACGATAAAACCTGAAGCCTGTTACTGGCCCCCGCGCCACAGGGCGAGTTTGAGACTGAAAACATTAACCAAAATGACAGATGAACAGGGAGGATTGAAACGAAGATTTGCTAGTGTGAAGGACAGAACATGGAAATAAAAAGGGTATGACATCGAATCTGTCATCGTCGTTCCAATATAATGTAATATAAAGTCAAAACGCATGTAATACCACAACCAAATTTCTTCATTTATTCATTGAATTCAGCTGTAGTTAAATTAATGTTAAATTTTATTTATTTAAAGTTATCAACGTTTATCAAAAGTTGATCAAAAGTTATCAAAGTTATCAAAGTTTTAAAGGTAAAGAGCTATTAGCTTCTGTTTCAAGTTATATCTTGTGTTTTGTTAGCAGACGTGTAGGCTAGTAGGCTACTATGATGTATACTCAACTATGCACAACATAGTCTCGTAAACTGTATATGTTAATGTAAAAGTGGCCGTAATAATCATATATGAATAAAATAATTTTTGTAAGGGATTAAATGGGAAGGGGGGGGGGGGTGTCTGGCAGGCTATGTCTTGCATCATGAGATTATAGCAATTGCTGTTAGCATTGTGAGCTGAGTATGCGCGTGCGTGCGTGCGTGCGTGTGTGAGAGTGTGTGCTCATGTATTGTACACATTGTTATCTTGCATGGCTATAGCTATCTTGCTGACACATGCATCTCTAGGCAGTAGTGAAGCTAGCACTGGCTACCGGAGAGACGGGGAAGGGAAGGGGATTTGTGGGGGGAGAGAGAGAGAGAGAGAGAAGAGTATTTAAAAGAGGACATGTTGTGCTTTGTGGGGATGTGATAAGGGGGTGGATGGGGGGGGGTGTCTGGCCAGCGTTTAGAGCGCTTTTGCCACATAGACCGTCCTCTCTGAGAGTGTGCTTCTGTGTGTGTGTATGTCTGTGCATGTGTGTGGTTGTGCGTGCACGTGCGCACACGTGTGTGCCTTGCAGTCTCTGGAATTATATTTTTAAGTTGCAGCTAAAAAGCCCCCGGCAACTTAGTATTCCGTTTAGATGATCATCGGCCTGTTTTCTATGTTATTGTTGTTTTTATGGAGCCAGATGGCTTTTTATATTGGTGGCTGTTGATATTTGCTTTCAGTGTTTGTGCTTGTGTGTGTGTGTGTGTGTGCATGTGTGTTCATATAGGGCAGTAGGAAAAGCAGACACCATGGAGACACCCTACATAGAACTAGAACAGCTACTCTGTTTGCCTACAGTACTTAATCTAGGACAGTGGATGAAGTGTGTGTGTGTGTGTGTGTGTGTGTGTGTGTGTGTGCGCGCGTGTGTGTGTGTGCATGTGTCCTTATCGGGGCTCAACACAACACCGTAGGCTGATGGACACACAGGCCAGATTGGCTTCGGAGCCTGCCTCCGCTGTACCAAAGCTGCAGGCCAGATCCTGCAGTGTACTGTATCTAAGAGAGCGTATAGGGCTCTGGTACCGCTGTACCAAAGCTAACAAGCTAGTTCTGCAGTGTACTGTATCTAAGAGAGCGTATAGGGCTCGGGTACTGCTGTACCAAAGCTAACAAGCTAGTTCTGCTACACCTTCTGCACTGGTATGATAATGAGGTTTCCCCTTTACCTTCTGTGTCATTTCTTCTCTTTTATTTTCTCCCTTCGTTTCCCATTTCACTATACTCCTCCTTTCACCTCCTATCTTCACTTTTTTGCTCCTTTCCATTTCGCTACCTTTTATTTTCCTCTTTGCTCCTAATTTCCACCTTGTTTCCTGTCCTCCCTCTTTTCTCCACCTCTACTCCTCTTCTCCTCTCCTCTCCTCCTCTCCCCTCCTCTCCTCTCCTCTCCTCTCCGCCCCTCTCTCCTCTCCTCTCTTCTCTCCTCCTCTCCACACCCCACCAGA
>JAODUH010054311.1:0-18508 GCA_027564835.1 Typhlichthys subterraneus
AAAGAAATTAAAATTACAACATCCACAAGTACACATAAGGATAAAAACACAGGAGGTTATAAGGCTAAACAGTGTGGTTAAGTAAAAATTCTGCACAGTATGGTTTGTGCCCAGTGGTATCAAACACAAAAGGATGAATATGCCTTTCTATTGTCTGGAAAGTCATTCTCAAGAATGCGTACTCATTTTGAACTAAATTTAAAACCACGTCTCCATTCAATGCCATAGGGTGCTCTCTCAGAAGCTCCACCCCACAACGCTTTGCGAAGGCTAGGGTATTGTTGTTGTGAGCGGTGTTTGCCACATTTCTGGTGTTCCTACTTATGGAGTTAGGGCAGTAAGCTATCGGACTGCAGGGAGATATTTGGTGAATTTAACAAAAAGTGTTTTACAGTAGTTTACAATCACTGACTATACCTTTAAAACCATGTGTATGAACCTTCGCATAAAGAACCAATGAACAGAGGTGAATCCTCTCAATTGACCGATCCCAAGCCCCGTCCCCCTTAGTTACTGTAACTAGGTTGGGACAAAACCGCATAGTAACAGACAGTTGATAGAGTTTCTGTCCGATTCCACACTTGCTCAACCGTTATTGGAGGACACAGCAAAAAGGGGCGGGGCTTCGGATGGTCAAATATAAATCTACAAAGCGTTGACATGTAAATCTCTGATACCTTTTATCCGAGGGGTACAGCTCCACAGTCAGGACATCCAGGGCATTCCACGACGCAATGCTGATGCCCCCAAACAAACACAAGAGGGCGATCATTCCCGACTCATTACTTCCAAACATCAGGAAGAAACAGCTGATGCAAGATATGACACTGGATCCCGCTGTAAAAAGGCAAAAGGAGAGAGAGAGAGAGAGAGAGAGAGAGAGAGAGAGAGAGAGAGGGGAAAGTTAAGCTCATTCCATTTTCATTTACATTGTCAGTGTTTACAAGTGAATTATTTGATTTGCTACAAGTTTCTAATCAAATACCTACCCAGCATCCTTAATCTGCCAATTTTGTCCATCAGCAATGCTGACACAATGTTGCCTGGCAACACGGCCAGCGTGCCGAGGAAGCTGACAAAGTATATCATGTAGGCATTGTTATCGTCGCTGAAGTCGAGCATACATCCTTCTTTGTTGTGGAGAAAGGTGCTGTTCAGCAGCTTGCAGTTGACAAACCTGTATTTGAAGAGGTCTGGCGGGCAGAATGAGAAAGTGTCATTAGTCTATCAGAAGTCAGACAACGTAGAACAAAAGGGCAGTTAACAGACTCAATTTCATTTCTGTGGCGTTAGGAGAGAGGAAGATAAGACATGAGCCTGTAGGAGCTCTGTAGGGGGAGGAAGGAAGAGTACCGACCACCGTGTTTCAACCGGCGTATAATAAAACCCTGTTTATTTTATCATCAGCAGTCTGTCAGGATGCATGCACATCATCAGATCAAATATGAGCACCCTCTGGCACAGGATATGGGTTTCATCAAGATCAAACAAAAGAGAATATTAGTGAGTCCAGGCTGAACATACACTGATGTACTCCATTGCATACAGAGTCGAGGCTTTAACAAAGGTTCAATTCCACTCAAAGGCCGTGTCATATTGAATGTGGTCCCATTAAAGAAAACACAAGTGTGCTTACTGTACCTGTGTTATAAAAGAGACTTGCGATGAATGTGCAATTTCTGAAGAAGGTGTTTGTGGAGGTGATGTCTTCAAAGTAACACTCTTCAAATACAGAGTCCTCAAACACCATGGACTTCATTTTGAGATTCAGGAACCTTGGAGACACATTAAATCATGTCAGCAATGTTCATATTGTGTGCAGTGGCACTGAAACCAAAAGCAATTTCAAAATAACAACTATTATATACAGTATACTATATGTATGCAGCCTGCACGTTATTATAAAAGGTTCTGGGTGGGGGGGGGGGAATAAATGCCGCGATCAAAAGGCACGTACTTGTCATTGAAGTATTGACCTTCACGGTGGACTTGGTTTTCCAGGGTAAAGTTGAATGTCACATGCTCCACCCTCTCCTTGGTGAACACCCTTGTACGCGATTCATATTCCTGTTTCTGGATGTACTTAATCATGTCAGGGAACCACACTGTCAGACCATAATAGCTGAGGAGCAGAGGAGAGAAGAGATTAAGTTAAGATGCATTAAGTTTCAGCACATGAAGACATAGTGCTGCAGTGTATATTACGTATTTATCAGTGGTGAGCCGTCAGGGCCAGCAAGGCCTTCCCTGCTGGACTAAACACTATCAGAATCACGCTTTTGTGTTTTTCCGTTTTTAATATGTTTCATGAATATGTATAAAATGATTCCCAATAGTATATTCTCTTAATTTCACAGCTGTTCTCTTGGTTTCGTTGCTTCCAGCAGTGTATGCTTATGTCAGAGCTTTTATCCAATCAAATTTCATCCATCATGTGTTGCCATGTGAAATAAATCTACCTCAAAGCCTTCAGATTCTACGGTGCGGGCGTTTGTACCTTCAACTAAATAGCAACGAAACTGTTGCTTTTCACCAATCAGATTTCAAGATGGCGACACTGAAGCCATCTAGCAACTCCAAAGCTAGCAAGGCAGTCCCAGCCAGGAGAAGGGGTTGTCTACCAGGACCGCCACCGATAGTAGTTACCGATCCAGTACCGGTAACTACGAGCCCTTCCGTGGCTTGGCTCACTCAGAGCCTTCGGGAAACACTGCAAAATGCATCCTTTGGGAAACCCGAGCGGATATACTAGCTCAATGAAGTACGCCGGGAAACACAACTCTATAACGAAAAGACTTGCGGTTGATTGAAAAGACCGATACATAAGATGCTACATAAGATGCCTGTCTGGGATGCAGAGCCCAGTTAAACTGTGTTTATGTATAAATGTATGTGTAATTAATAATGATGGTTTCTGTAACCGTGGCATCATATTGTAAAGTCCAGGGGTTCCTCCAAAGGGTGGCGCATCCCTTTACCGGGTTTGCTTCACCGGTGTGTGTTGTGGACGGTGGTGGTAAGCGCCCCACACCCTCACATGAAATCACCGGATTGTTCCTAGCCGTGTGGGTGTGCTTTTGTTTATTTCTCGGTTTGTATTAAACGGCGAGCTGTGGCTCGCACACTCACCTGCATCAGCGTGTGGTTTGTTATTTCTGCACATGCCTCACCAGAGCCGTTACGCATAATGATGGCGTTAAGGTGTGAGTTGTATCAGGTACACTACTGAAGGCCTAGGTGTAAATGCATGGCCCGTCACTGGTTTTTATTATGTTTGTACCTGAAAGACATGGTGAACCAAACAGCCATCAGCATGAACGTGGTTCTCTTATATTCTGGGTTGAAGCAGGCCAGGAAGTTACTTCGCACCTGTAACACATTAACAACCCAACAGGACAATGAATTGGGTTTTGTGTGGGTTTAATGTTATATTGTTTAATGTGGAACCAGTAATAGTAGCTCCTTGACTGCCAACAGTTGAAAACAATGATACAATGATAATAAAACAACTCTATCAAACCAAACCAGTTCCCATTACTTAAAATATATATAAGACACTATATAATTTCACTGTTTACTCACATCTTCATCTCACATATCTTATTTTATTATATTTTATTTGTATTTATTATTATTTGTAAAAACAATTTAATTTATTTATATTTAAAGTATTATTATTATTATTATTATTATTATTATTAATAATAATAATAATAATAATAATAATAATAATAATAATAATAATAATATACATCGCCTATGGATGCAAAGTATGTGATAATGTAACGTCCAGGGTTGTGCAACGGGAGCCGCAACCCCTTGCCCACGTCGCCAGCCCCTCGCACCCACACGTGCAATCAGCCGATTGCCATCAGCCGTGTGGGTGTGAGGGCATATAGGCTGGTGATGCTCGGGGGGACAATTGCAGGTTATTGTTCATGTTTCGCGTTTCAAGTGTGGTTACGTGACTGTGCACGCCTTATGGTTTTTGAGTTTGTGTTCGCTGTTTAAGTTCTGTGTGGCTCGTTGCTCGTCCGGCGTCTGTGTGGTTTTTCACTTTTTGTTCATTTGCACTCACCTCACCATCCCGGCATTACAGATAAATAAAACTTTGAATCTTTGGTTTGTGTTCACAAGGAAAGTGATGTGGATACTGAATAAATAATCCTAATGAGGAAACAACAATTCAGCAAATATTTATGAGCCTGCCCTATCACTAAAACCATGAGTAGCCTATGAAACGTGCATGGCTATGGGATGTACACTGTGTCACCAGACATATTAAGCCCTTTAAATCTTTCTCACCTGCTTGGTGAGGCTGATGATCTTCAGTTTATAGCGCTGCCAGACTGGCGTGTCAGTGCCGGTGTCCACCAGCTCGTCCATCTGTTTAACAGTCTTGATTGTGGTGACCTTTGAACACAATGTAATTAAATCAATAGATGACAGCTACGTCTGTAACATTTAAACGTATGCAGGAGTCGAGTGAACTATCGCATGAATGTCTGTTCGAAAGTGGAAGTGTTTTTTAACACTCCAGGAAGGACATTTAGGTTGATGTCCCAATTGAGCTATAGAGCTCAAAGTAAATTGTTTTCCGTCACTGTACGCTAGTACCATAATTATTAGCATCATACGAATTTGCATTACACAAATTGTAAATTAAACTTAACATAACTGGGAACATTAGAAGCGAGGAAGGACAATTGTGAATTCCCAAAGCAAGTAGCATATGCCATGTTATTTTGTTTACCCTATGTCTTCAACACAATCATATGCAATGTCTCAATGTTTTAAAGCTGGAGATTTGTGACTATGGTTGCATGTATGTATAATCCATGCACATTGTTATGTTGTTGACAAATGTGTGAGACAATAAAGTATTCCTTACATTACTCTTTGTTTGTTGGCCTGATCCAAATTTATATTTATATTTTTTTATATTTTTCTATCTATGTTTTTGGTGATACTCACTGAAAACACCCTTTCTGGGTAGCCCTTTGCTCTCATATTGGTATCGTGAACTTGCTTGAGAATCATCCAGCCTTCATCATGTTTACCATTCTGTTCAGCAATAAGAGCAAAAAATGCATAAAAACCAAGCAAAAAAAAAAAGTCTATTCTTTTTTATGGATCCATTATATGTTTGTTGTTGTGCTCTCAATCAAAATATCACATCAAAACATCTACTAGAAAAATCTTTAATTAATTTCACATTTTGTAGTTGCTTCTGTGGCCGAGCTGTGTCATTATACATTGCAACACGTAAAACAGATAAGAGACTATTTGGAGATGCAACAGCTTTAAGAAAACACAGAGAACGGGAGACTGTTGTTGACAAACACATTAGAAGCGACCTCTGCAAACCTCCAAGTAAAAGCGTGGGCTTTCTGGCATGGCGCTGAGGGCGGCTATAGCTGCAACGGAGGGAAACGCACAGACCAGCACAAACACACGCCAGCTATGGAACTGGTACGCTGATCCCATTTGAAAACTCCAGCCTGAGAAACACAAAGACATATACACAAATCAGAATTAGAATGATACATATATATTATACAGTATATGTAATATTAATGATCCCACAAACTATTGTATTTGTATTTGAAAAGTACTATTGTGGAATAACCTCACAGCTAAACCCATCTCCATCCACTTGGACCACGTTGGCCAGTTTGCCTTGAGTCACCTACCGGCTGAGTTCAGTGAATAGCAGGCAGGCAGTCATAAGGGGGAGGATGTAATTGGCTGCAACATATTGTGAAGGCGGAGCTAAGCCATGGTAATAACAACTTTACTTACCATAGTGAGGGATTATGCCCCAGGCCATAGCAGAGGCATAAATCCCGCCAATCATCCAGAACATACACAGCCAACTGAGGTGCTCTCCTCTCTTCTCTTGGGCCAGAAACTCAGAATAGTAAGAGAACACGACTGGAATGGACCCACCAATCCTGAGCAAATCAGAAAATATGCATTTTGATTTGTTGGTGACAACCATTCCTTGACAGCCACTCCTGGTCATCAAGATTAGTTAATTTAACTTATCACATTTAGTCACATTTAGTCCACTGAGAGAGACGTCTTCTGTTTGGTCAAGAGCACGATTATCACGACACCCAAGTAGATTATGTAACATTAAATTAGCCCAGCTCTGTACAAAATAATTCAGAAGATACAGCAGTTAGCAGTATTAGCAGTCATTTATTTTATTATTCCTGGCAAAAATTAACGCACCATGAGGTACATAAATAGAAATTAGCTCAACAAAATAATGTGTCAGCCTTCCCCTCAAGAGAACACCTCTTCTCTCCAGGCCGTGGTTGCAAATAAGAAAACGTTCTTAACCAACTTGGCTGGTTAAATAAAAAACTACAAATATCATCCTCAACTAAATAATAATAGCACCGCCATAACCTTCCTTTCTGTATTTCTTCCATGAACTTACCCAACCCCGGAAAGGAGACGGCAGAAGAGAAAAGTGCTGTAGCCCTGGACAAAGGACGAGAAGAAGGAGAACACACTGTTGATAGAGAGACAGATGAGGAGGGACTGTCGACGCCCTATCCGATCGGCCAAGCCACCCCAGAGGAATGCCCCCACCATCATCCCGAAATATACTATGAGACCTGTAGTTGGAGAAAAAAAGAGCATAAGAAATGATATGGGCCAAATACCTATGTTCCCCAAAAACACAGATACATGAATCACTTTAGAAACACTCTAAGTGTTCAAAGGCTCACATATTCCCCTCCGCTAGAGCCACGCTGGCATATAACACTGTTGAAATAGAAAACAACACAGCCGTGGAGTGGAGTGCTCTTAAGTGAGGAGTATACCTTTACTGCTAATGAGCGGTCTACCTAATTTGGACCACTGTGTTGCCCTATCCTCGATGGCTGTTTCATCTAATTTACAGCAAAGCTGCCGGTTGTCTTGTCAGGGAGCTGATGTTGGAAACTGGTGACCGTGGTTCAACACGTACGAAAGTGTTTCTCGTCACAAGCTGTGATGTGAGTCAGTACGGGTCTCCACTGTCCAGCCTTGCTTGAGGTTATGGGGCGTTGTGTGTAAACGTGTTTACTTTTGGCCACAAGGGGCAACGCTGAGCTTAAATGTAGAGTGTGTGCCGTGAGTACATGAGATTGTGTGAGCTCCTCACATTTGCATTCAAACACACCGGTGGTGTGACTTCCACTGAAAGTGTATCTTCTAACTAAGGGATTCCAAGGTAACTGTAATCACGCTACACGTGGCATTGCACTGCACTTTAAAAATACATACAAAGTGACATGATAATACACATTACTGCTCAAATAAGCCCTATTTCTGATTCGCAGATCCATAGCCTACTAAATGATGTTATGTTATTTGTGATTAGTGGGCACAGTGTCAAAAGGCATAAAAGAGTGTGACACAAACAGAAACCCTTTGCTACAGCTGGAGGAGATATGACTTACCCAGCATGCTTTTGTTGGGCTCAGATAGACACATGTCCTTCTCCGCACTGGGGAGGACAAATCCGACCACAAAGACCTCAACGCCGTCCGCCATGAGCGCCAAGCCCAACACGAAATAGAGGGTCCACTGGAACTTTCCGTGACCACACTCTTGCAGGATGGTCTCGTACTGCTGAGCCAGCTCTTCCTGGTCCTTCCGTCGCTCCGCCTCCAAGGCCCCTGTATCTCTCAGCGGCTGCCCACCAGCCTGCACCGAACCCGGGCCTCCGGCGAGGCTTCCCTTGCCTGACTCGGCCCTGGGGATCCCCTGGTACTCTCCCTCGTAGATCTCGTCGTCCTCGTCGTGGCCCTCGGTGGAATCGCTGTGGGCGGCTTCGTCGTCGTTGGCAGCCTGGCTGTCCTGGCGATAGTAGCCCCCATCCTGACTGCCCTGGACGGGGAAGTCGTCGTCGTCGTCTTCCTCGAAGCGACTGTACGAGCGTCGGCTGTACTCGTCGGTCATTCGATCGACCCCACGGCCCACTTTCTTGGAGGCCTGTCGCTTCACCTCTTTGGCAATGTCTTTGGCACCTTTTATGAAGGCAGTCCGGTTTTGGTAGCCGTCCTCCATTTTTGAAGAGGCTCAGAAGATTCACACCGGACTATGGAATAAGCAGCAAGAACTGTGTAGGTGTGTTTGGCAGGGTTCAGTTTGTTGACGAAGGGTCCTCACAATTGTGAAGGGCTGACTGGTCTTCACTTTCACTTCACAAGGCTCCTATGCCTGGGAGGGAAATACAAATTAGGACATGTCCGTCATATAGACCCTAAAGCCATGTAAGTGTGTGCAAGCAGGAGCCACAGACAGACCGCTCTGTTATGAAGGGAGGTTTATATTAAAAATGAAAACTTAAAAGTGCACATTAACACATTAGGGAATCTTGGTGCTCTGTTATGAAGCCATTGTGGTCCATGAGAGCATGCGTTTATTGTTGGATGTTGGATCTTTCCATTCATAATTAATGGGATTACTTTTATACTAGTAGGTGTATGACTCCATTATTATCACATGATGGTAAACAAGCTTATGTAAAATGGTTAGTTTCTAGTGTAGAATAGTGCCTAATGCTAAATCCTACATAATTTGTGTATTTGTCGCTGCTATAACGCAATTAGTGAAGCTTGAATACATTTTGTTAATGTGCTCCATTTGGAAAAATTAAATCTATGCTACTGTTTAGCAAGACAATCGTGTACTCATTTTATAATCTCTATATTTTACCACTAATGCGGTTCTACATTTCCCTTTCAAACAAATTGTTTTTTGACGTAAAACTTCTAAACTAGGCCTCTTTTTTCTGGGGACATTTAATGAAATGGCTAATAGGACGGTGTGATTCAATTTGTGACACAGTGGACATTGTCACAACAGACATAACGTGTGGCATGATGTTCATTTTAGCCACTTTTTCAAAAACAGGTCTGACAGATAGCCTATTTAAAAGATACTCAGTTAAAATCAGCTCTCTGTGCTGCTCACAGAGTAAAGTTGCTGTATAATGTAAATGGTGTATGTATCCTACTCTCTAAATGCATTGAGTTTGGGTTTAGACTAACTATATTCTATTTGAAAAATCTACACAGGCCTATCTTTCACACAAAATTGGAACTTCCTGTGTCCAATGCAGACTTGATTCAATTTAGAATTACATCTGAAATACATTTCCCAGATGCAGGCAATTTTTTCTTCATCAGAGGCTGTTTACTGTGTAGCCTACGATCAAAGAAACCCTGCCAGCCAGGCATCACAGACCCAGCTTCATAGCCTGCCTGGGTAATGGGGATGCAAACCTAACAGACTATTGTATCTGATATGATGCACCACAAGCCATTAGAGGCCATTAGCCCACAAGAAACGCATGGGTTTTTCTGAAAGGCGTCGACAATACAAAATTATAACACTCATTGTTGTTCATTTGTTTTTATTTCAAAATGGCATCATGGCATAGGCTACTGCAAAGTTGGCCTGCAAAACCAGTACCATGGGCATATGAATGATGCAAGACGATAGGCTACAAGTTATGCAACAGGTAGGGCTAGATAAATTATAGCCTATAAGAGGAAGGCTTATCATTGAGCGCATGTGTTAGTCTGTGTCAAAACGTCTGTTATATGTTTAATGCCACAACAGTTTAGGCGAGCTAGAACCAACCAGCCGACATGGCACGTGTCATTCAAATGCGCAGGAGGACATTTATGAAAACCCCGTTTTTTTTCTCCTGCATTTCATATAAGGCTATTATAACCTACAAAATCGAGATAGGTGCGAGGTCAAGACAGATATATAGCCAGCAACTGGAAGCCCTATGACACCTTTACCGCGTCATGATTTAATGGTGACACCTGAACATGACAGGCAGCCACAAAGATGATTAATAGCCAGTGTGTGAAAGGTTTTCGCAAAGAACATTGAGGCTATTTTTCTAAATTTCATCTGGCCGATTGGTTATGAGAGCTATAGCCTAATCATGCATTGATCATGATCGATGATAAAATGCTCTAGGCCTACACATATTTGAAATAAACATCTCATAATTATCGTAGCCGGTCCACTGTATCTCTGGAGCGATGTCTGAGCTAATTCGTATTTTATAGGCTACTGCCAACATAAATGTCACGATTTTAGCCTACTGGATTATAGGCCCATTCGTTTGGTCTTAATTACCACCTTACCAACAAAAGCTCTGTTACACGCGCCTGTATATGGACCAGTATATTTTAAATATCATACTCTCACCTTTCGACGGTCCCTCTGTCGTCTTGTAGACTGTCCCAATGAGGTGCAGTGTGCGTGTGAGACTATTGCTGTGCATCGATAGATGTCCTGCAAATTGTGGGTAGGTTTCAGGATTCCACGCCACCCAAGTGATTCGCAGTGATGGTGATGCAAGCGTCGAGGAAGTGTACGCGTAAGGGCCCCCTCCCCCACGCAACCCCCACAAGATACATTGGCTACATTAATAGGCTACTATATATCGTGTGTATATATATATATTACTATGTGACTAATATATGTATTCAGTGTAATAGGTTCTTTGGTGTGTCTAAAAGGTCTAGTTATATGGATTTAATAGTATTACAAATTAATAGGCTATAGTATAATATAAGATAATTATATTATCTAACTCTCAACGGGGTTATTTCTAATACATTGTCATTTAACTAGTTAATTAAGGTCGATAGCATTGTGTTCATTTCACTATTTTCCATTTCAATGTTCCCATGACAGAATAAATGTCCACAATTAAACACTCACACCTTACTCTTGTTGCTATGCCAACCACTTACCATCCTTGATCACATATGGTACAATAGCCTGCCGATTTACTTACTGTAGTAAAGAAACGTGAGCTTCTTTGATGGAGAGGTCACGTTCACTGGCTTCTATAAATATAGCCTGCATTTTCTTCTCTCAGCCATTTCTGTTGAAAATGATACAGTATATTTATGGTCACACAAACAATATGCTTGTTGATGCTGCGTTTAGAAAGATTACATGGCTAATATGAAGAGCAGCCAGCGGCTAAAATAATTTCTCATGATGGGCCAAACTGCTTACTGCTGGTGCTACTATTCCCCCTCCATTATGTTGTGAAACACTAGTATTCACACAGTAAGGCAGCATTTATATGGCCATCATCCTCATACAGCTGCAAGTTCAAAATGACAACTTTCTGGATACTTAACAAGTGCTTTATGGTGTGTAAAAACCCTGCCTGTAATGATCATTTCAACATATTCCCAAAATGGTTGCTTTTTAATCAGCAGCACACAGCCATATAGACAATTAACAACCCTGATGGGTGTGTAAACACATGGAAAACAAAGGCACTATAGATAGCACTCACTCACCAACATAACCTATACTCCAAGGGACCAGGTTCATTTACAATAGTGAAACATTACAACTTGGATGTAGAATGTTCTGATTTAGTTATAAATGGGTTTATGTTAAGTATAACAGATCTTTTTTTGCTTTCATAGTTTGGCAAACATCAACCTCAATATTTTGATTATAAAGTAGAGGATTCCATCTTTTTATTAAAACCTTTATTCCACAAAAGGTATGTTTCTGTACAGTGAAAACAAAAAATACATTTGGTTAAATTACTTTCACAATTATAACCTAGAATGGATCTAACAATGTTTTAAAAAAAAAGAAAAAAAGCATAACGAGAGTCCCACGCTGCCTTTTGTCTCCAGTCTGTCTCTGGGGGGTTAGGGCGGCATCGGGCCTCTCATGGGGACCCTAGGCAGGGCCCCAGGGGGCCTCGGAGGCATGGGAGGCCCTCTCTGGAAGCCAAAGTGAGGTGGGCGAGGAGGGCCGCCTCCATATCCAGGCGGAGGCATGGGAGGGGGGCCTCTCATACCATGATGCATGGGTGGCCCTGGTGGGCCAGAGAAAGAGGATGTTCAGGTTGAAGAAATAATTAAAAACATGTACAGATGCTTTAAACTGGCTGCTACAGCCACCGTAGAGAGAGCACTCACCCATGGGAGGGCCGTAGGGTCCCCTGGGTGGCATGCCCATGTGTGGGTGGGGGGGCATGCCGGGATGTGGCGCCCGGTGCTGGTTGGACCCAGGTGGCCCAGGAGGGTGCCCCATCCCCGGGGGAGCGTGAGGTGGCATTTGCATCTGTGGCATACCTGTGGAGACAAAAGTTAATACAGGCTGCCCACTCCAAGTCTAATGTCTGTGGGGACAACAGTTAACACAGGCCACCAGAATGATGCCTCCGTGAAAGGAACAGCCAGTAGGTACTATTCAAGTAAACATTCACACCAATAGGTCAAAGATTGTTAAGCCACCTCAGTAATACCATGTCCAGTAACATTTTCATGAATGCTAACAAACTGCAAACAAAATTCCCTTAAAATCCATTATTTCACCAAAATTAAAAAAAAAATAAAAATAAATTTAAAAAAAAGATTACATGTCTTGACTTTCCATGTCTGCAAAAATGTGATTATATTCCATAAATTCCATGACCCTTATGAACCCCGTTAATTAGAGTTCAATTCAATGATGAAGCTTGAGACAGTACCCAATGTCGGTTATGTTTCGGTGGAATAAGGCTAATTAACGTCAAGCACAACATGGAGGTGTCAAGTGCACCAACACACCCTCTGGAGTAGCTCATTTGTACCAGCTTGCTGGTCAAACATGCCAAATTCTCAGCACACAAGCGCCCAGATCCAAAATATCTGACTAGTTGTGTTGCCTAGTGACAAATGGCTAATGTCTTCCGGTCCTACCGCCGTGGAATTAAACAGTAAGTAACAGCACCGTTTGATGTAATGTGTTAAAGCTGCCGTAGGTAGGATTTCTGGTTTGCAACAATATTTGACTCGCTGTTAGCTGATGGATGGAATATCAAACAAATTACACTAAATTTAGCGCTATAAAATCCTACATTTGGGTCTGTTCAACTGATTATATTTATTACAACTTGCCTTTTCATTTCAGCATCAGTAGCATTTGGGACACGTGACAAGTTCATTTTGCATTTTCACTTCAACGTAGTTATTTTGTAGGAAAACGCAGTGTAACTGACAGTATATGTATTACAAATGTGGAGAAATGTGTTCAGACGGGAGTTTCCCTGCCTGCACCCAAGGTGCACTTAGTCAGTTATACAATAGGGCTGAAACAGAATATTTGACAGTTTGGATATTTGTTTGATGTGTAGGTATTAGAGTTTGAATATATATTTCTTTCTCGCTTTTTACATGCGTATTTTCTGTCGTGCACTGCAAACACAGGCCTCGAAATGTATTCACCTTCTTGTATTTTGTGTTTCATTGTTTTTATAGGCTACTGTGTAATTAATCTCTCTATTGTGCACATGTCTGACTGGCTTGGTTTTTGAAATAGGTAAACAACCAGAACATGAACTAGGCTAGAATACAGGAATTATACAGACATGTTGTCATAACATCCTATTTAGATTAATAGCCATATGAAATCAACAGTGTAGGTTACTAGATCATATTATGTGACTTCAAACAGTAGCTTTAAGTCATTTTGAAATCTAAAAACTGGTTTCTACCGTAACTGCACGCACACAAACGCGCAGTACAATGTAAAAGCTTGTTGGCTTATCGCAGTCACACATCCTCTAACCATCTGAGCATGAACTTTCTGCAGGTGTTTTAAAGATATTTGATAGTGTATTGTTGAGCAAACGTGGTACAATTTAGCATGTTAGCCTTAGCTAGGAGTGATGATGAGGTTGCTAACATGGGAAAGTGTTTAAGCCTCTTTGGAACAGGGCAACTGTAGTCTGCACGGCACACTTGTAATTAATTGTGCATGGTCAGGGACATAAAAAACATGCGTATTTGAGCTGGAAACATTGCTTAGAAGTCACCCGCACTTAATATTTTTTCATGTTATTTTCATTTTTACCTACATTTGCGAGTGAAATATGTGCAACAAGTTACAACGATTACAACATGCACGGCCTCCCTCTTCACAACAGAGCAACATTATTTTCTCCTCAGAGTCAGGCAGGCGGAGGACTACAATCCCAAATAACTAGGAAAAATGTAGATACAACAAGCCAACATTAAATTAGATAGATTTTACAGTTTACATGGCTGTAAAGTCAGTACGGTAGTAGTCAAACCGACCTACGTATGCGAGACCGTGCAAGGACCTGCGTTCACATTCTCACAATCTTCCGTAGCAAAAGTTGCTAATCAAATGAGAAACGAGTAGCCCACAATGTAGTACACGATTGTTGTAGCAGCAATCATTTATAACCTCTTTTGGTATTTTGTTTTGTGTTTGACCCTCTGAGTCCTAAAAAAATGAATGTCGCTAAAAATAAAGTCTGCCAAATTCAGTCTGTTTCGCTTCAAATGTTACGCTACTCATAGGACATCCTACCATTCCTCACCTCAATGATCAACTCCTCTATCCTCAGGCTGAGCTCCCAGCAACAGTCATGACTGCTGAAACATTGCCAATATTCCACAAGAGACTCAAAACACACCTCTTCACAATCCACCTCAACTAGCGGACCTCTCCACCTCCTAGCACTCTAAAACACCACTTGCTAAATCAAGTCTAATGTTCCATTTTCTCTCTACCCTACTCTTATTTATTAAAAAAAAAAAAAAAAAAGGAAATCATATTCTCCTCTTATGTACTTAGCACTTTAGTATTAGGCACTTTATTATTTATGCCACTAGGGACTTTGTTGGACGATTTTATTTTATATTGACGTGGTAGTAGACATGATGACAAAATTCTGTAGCCTAACTATTCTGATATAATATTGGTTGCTTACAATTGCTGGTGCATGACCTGCCCAACTAATGACAAATGTCCTACATGCAAGTCGCTTTGGATAAAAGCATCTGCCAAAAGCCGCAAATGTAAATTGACAACAAATCTCTCAATTTCATTAAATAAGATATGTAACATGATGTAACATTTTACTGCAATAGTCTAGCAGACAGTCCGAAACCAAACAACTCAACATCGCCCTAGGTTTAATTGATGCAGTCTAACCAAACAAAAAGCCAATTGGTTCCTATCCATGGTTCTCATCTACCATTTTGTCCGTCAAACAATACTTTCCGCCTGTCATCCCATCAACATCTCAGTTAAACTGTCAATTGAATCGTTACTTTATGAAAATTCAGTTCTTACAATTTTCTGAAACCGGGAAAACTGTCGATGGATTATTTGGATAAACTGAAAGATCACTGACGTACATCCAAACACATGGCGTGTGTTTTAAGGTAATGTACATGTAACACCTAGATGCTTCGAGGATGTTATGACCCAGAAATATACGTTCAAGTTTATTTTATGTGCGAGCCCTCCCCGAATACAAGTACTAGAGTACTCGCTCGTTTTCTCTGTTGGGTACCCGAGGAGTCAAAATTACCAAAGTGCACATCCCTAGTAGAAAACGTCATCATTACCTGGGTGCATGCCGGCTGGGGGGAAGGGGGGTGGTCCAGGCGGAGGGTGTCCTGAGCCACCGCCCTGAGGCCCTGGTGCCCCAGCGTTGGGTGGCATAGACATGCCCGGGGGCATCCCAGGGGGCATGGAGCCTGGGGGCGGCACAGGGGGAAAGGCGCCAGGAGGGGGCATGCCTGAAGGAGACAAAACAAGGACAGTTCACATGTAGTTGGTGGCGGGAGCCCGGCACAGGTCTGCATGAACCAGTGTGGACCTCTTAGCAAGGCTACCTGTGGTTAGGCTGGCTGGGAAGACAACAGTTAACACGTCCGCTTGTTTTCAGATTTGTGTAAATAACCTATTATCTATTCCAAAAACAGCATCGCCTGCACAATGTTGCCTTTTGTTCGTCATGGCTTGGCGGCACATCAGAAAGCACACTTTCAATGACAAAATGACCAAGGAGATCAAAAACGTGCAGAGATTCAAACTAACAACTTTTTCATAAGGACATCTTATTATACTCTTGGACTAGTCTTATTATAGCCTGATGTAACCAGACCATGCTCCTTTGGGAAGTGCCAACAGTCATTTCCTCCTATTTCACATAGACATGTGGTTAATTTTTAAACAACTGGACAGTGCTGGACCAATTGGCGTTGCTACAATTGTTTTTTAAACAACTGGACAGTGCTGGACCAATTGGCGTTGCTACAATTGTTGCGTTGCTACAATCGCCTCATCTAGCTCTACCACCATTTCGAAACACGCTTGACTTCCAACATCATCTCACTAACCCACCCTGATTGGACCGCCAGCAGGGTGGCTGTGCGAACGCTACAGATAACAGGGTTCCCAGACTATAATCTCAGCAGAAATAAATTGAGCTGAGAGCAATAGTCGGGCAGAGCCAGGCTGTATAATCCATGCTAGTCCTCAATGTTACCTGACATGGACATCGCAGCCCCAAGGGTGGTGAGGACTGGCGTGGGCGTGCTGGGCGGCGGCGGCGCGTCTGCAAACAGCTGGTGAGGCCGGTCGGCCTGTGACAGCGGGTTCTGGGCAGCCAGGAGCCGCTCGGCCGCAGAGCCGTGGCGCTCTCCCTTGGAGTCCTTCTTAAAGGCGTAGGACACAGTGATGGGCCTGTTGCACAGGTACTGGCCATTCATGGCTTCGATGGCCGCGTCCGACGCGTCAAAACTGGCAAAGTTGATGAAGGCGTAGCCCTTGGAGTTCCCCGTGTCGGGGTCACGCATGATCTTGGGCGTCTGCAGGATAACGCCGAAGGCACTGAACGTGTCGTACAGCAGCTTCTCGTCGATCTCCGGGTCCAAGTTGCCGATGAAAATATTGGCGCCCACGTCCAAGTTCTTGTTGTGGGCCGAGGCCTTGTTGACCCGGATGGGCTTGCCGTACAGCTTGATCATATTCATGATTTTAATGGCGTAGTCTGCATCCTCTTCACTGAGGAACTCCACAAATCCATAGCCTGAAGAGACATCAAATGTGATTTAACTGAGTGGCTGATTATTTAAAGTTGGTGTCCCTTTATTTTAATCCATCTGCAAGATTGAGCTAAAACATTTTACATTTACACTGGTTTTTAGATATGCTCTATATGCTGACACTGACGATTCAGATAATGTCTTATGCAAGACAAAAGATGCTTCACCATCTTTGTAGTTCCAACATCATTCAAATTTGAATAATGGCCTGCCGCCAGAGCAGCGACATTTTCAGAGCGCATAAAGAACGAGCAGCTAGCAGACCACGAGGAGATATTAGCTGAATTTGACTAAAGTGTATTTATTACCTTACAACCGCTGACCTTTAAACAACGATCATAACCTAAAAAGCCCGGCCTACATGTAAGCCAAACCTTACCAGCTCCATAATACCTGCAGTCACTGATGACTGCTAAATGACCCAACTGTAAATACTCACCCTGATGCTGTCCAGTAACTCTGTCTTTGGGCATGTGTGTGTTGACCACAGGCCCCGCCTGAAGAAAAAGCTCCCATAGCAGCGGCTCTGACACTTTCTCATCCAAGCCCCCCACATACACAGTTGCATCTGAAGTGGATCAAAATCAAGAAACACAGGTTGACTTAAATGGATGCAACGTAGTTGTACAAGCTCAAATGCATAATCAGTAGGGTGCAACTTACCGTAAAAGCAGAAAATATTCGTCTTATTAAACATTTTAATTGGGACAAGGCCTACATATGTGTCAGATCATCTATAAATGTAATTGGCAGTCTTATATATTAGTCCTAAATCAATTATTGCACTATTGTATTTCTGTTTACAAGGGCCAGACTTGTAGAGTAACATTTATATTAATTATATAGCTGTATTTCAGCGAAAACGTCTGACCTAATATTAAGAATAGAGTACTGTAGTGTAATGTGACGCTAGTCATGAATACGTTACCAGGTGCATCGTGATATTTATATATTTATACAAGTAGACCTCTTAGTTTGTGAAAACTCGTTTGTTTGTACGGGCTATATTTAGCTTGTTAAGCTAACGTTAGCTACAAACATTGGAACTCTGATTGTGATGCAAAAACACAACATTATATATCCCAAATCGGATGAGAAACACATGTGTGGCATTTTAAATCAGTAATTCTAATACCATAACGGCTATTTTTATTACATTTTATTAAAAAGTCACATAAAAACAGGAAAGCCCCATGTGTTCATCTTGAGTAAACTGAGCTCATCCTTTGAATTAAGCTTAGTGAAAGTCAACAAAGATTATTAAAAAAGCAGCACAGCGTGGTTAACTCCCACACAACATTGCTTTTCGTAGAATTAAAACTCTTAAAAATGAACTACAAAATAAACACGTACCTTGATTTCGTTCAGAAATCGGTCCCGCCGCCATGTTGAATTAACGCACGGTCGGCAAGCGTCCGGAAGCCAGGCCCCGCCTCCTTCCGCTTCGTGTGACGATGCGGAAGTTACAGAGTTGTCTGTGGTGATTTGGATTGTGTACACATGTTTAACCCTTGTATTGTGTATTTTAACTGTTCGGGTCAGATTGTCCTGGGATATTATCGGGCTTTAAAACGCGCTGCAGAAAT
>JAODUH010054322.1:2341-18507 GCA_027564835.1 Typhlichthys subterraneus
TTCTCTACCACTAGCTACGCTACAGAGTATGAACACATAAACAGTGAGCAGCTCTTAGACACGGTTCTCTACCACTAGCTACGCTACAGAGTATGAACACAAAGCGGTGAGCTGGGGCAGAAACGTTTACAAGACAATTGAGGAGTGTATCTTTAAGAACAATATCCAATGCATTTGTCATTGAACATGTACGCCTATGGTAAATAAAGTCAGACCATTCTTCTTCTGCTTCCTCTTCTGCTTCCTCTTTATCAACTTATTCATCTTCGTTATTATCTTCTTCCTTTTCTTTTTATCATACTCTTCATCTTCTTCATCCTTCTTAATTTTCTTCTTCTTCTTCATAATTTTCTTCTATCTCCATCCACTTCCTCTTCTTTTTCTTCTTCTTTTTCTTAATTTTCTACTTTTTCTTCCTCTCTATTTCTATTTCTTCTACTTCTGTCCCTTCTTCTTCCCCTCCTCCTCCTCCTCCTCCTCCTCGTCCTTGTCCTGTGCGCCAGGGCCCTGCGCTGGAGGCCCTGTGGGAGCAATGCAGCTGCACCAGCGGCCCCGTGCGCTCCACCTGCTGCGACGCCCTGGGGCTCATGGTGGAGCAGGGTCACGCAGAGCTGTACTATGTTCTCCACAGCGCCCTTAACCTGCTGCCCTCGGCCAGGCACGCCCCACACACACACACACACACACACACACACACACACATATCTGCTCATCAAGGCCCCGACATGCTTGCTTTTGAAACCGGAATGTTTACCTTGACTACCTCCGAATTTCCACAAAAATAACCAATATGTCAAAATGCAGAGCGGTGTGGAGACATTATATAGATGTTGGTAATTATGGACTAACTAGCTAACTTCTCCTCTTCCCGCCATTGTTGTTCTTTGCTTAGAAACTGCTGTTGATCTGTCTGTCTGATCCTGATATTCTTCCCCCACGTTCATGTGCTGTACTGCATTAATTTCTGCAAACTACTCTGCAAAGGAACGCAGGATATGTGTCCGATACGCATGGTAGCCATCTTGCGTACACGTATGTGTAATTAAAAGCAAGTATATCGTGGGCTTTATAATGATTGTACTCATTGTTAAAGGTATAGTCAGCTATTGCAAGCATGTTGAAAAGAATAACGTGCTACGTCTACACAGCCCTGGTTCCGTAAATAGTAACATAAACAAAGTGGCGAACACCGCTCACAACAACAAAGGCATAGTACTGCGCTTTGCTTCACAATGCGGTTCAACGTTTCAAAATTTAGATTTGAGCTCGAAGTTAGCAAGCATTCTCGAGAATAACTAACTAGCTAGCCTTTAAGTTGCCTTGAAGGAAAGCATCCACTTCTGGCAAGTACTAACAAAATGCACCTTTGTGCTTATAGTTTATCTACTCTTAAACATATAAATGTCATAGGAACATTTTTAAACTCTGATTTTATGTTTCTGGTTTTGAATCGTTTCCATGTTTCAATGAAAAGTCCATATTACTGAACAATATTGTTGCATTAATTAAGCCTGTGTCCTAGACTGTATTATGAAGTTAAAACCCAAGTCTGTAATATGTATCTCATATTTTGATGGTTGTCTTTTTCTTTCCCTCCAATTTGAGCAGCAATGTCCAGGGGCTGGTGAAAGTGGTAGGACGACTGCTCCAACTACAGGCAGACCAGCGGGACAAAGCTACACCCTACACGTGTCCGTACTCTATCAGGTCAGCCCAGTTCAGTGGCGTTTTCAGACTTTATCAGAGGGCAGGAAACAGTCCCCATTGACACTCAGCCTGTATGCTTCAGTCCTCCAAGGTACGGTTGCTACGGTTTGTCTTGTGCAGGCTCTTCTTCACACCGTAAAAACAGCATGAGTCACTTGTGAATGCTGCCGTTTCTTTAGCTTGAGATAAGCCCACGTCTGTCAAACAGGTTTCGGTGTTCTTTTCGGTGGCAATTGGCCTGTGCAAGCTCCATTTTTGGCTTCTCGTGTGGTGTGGTGCGCCATTGTTCCAACAGGCAACAAGGTAAATTGCCGAACACCTGCTGCCAATGCACCCGTGCGTATGATTGGTAAATAGTGTGCGACTTGTTTCTGACGTGCTTCCCATATGGGTCCTTGAAGGTTTAATTTTCAGATGCTGTTCTCTCATGTTACGTACCACAAACATTTTCTGTTAAAAAATAAAAAACATGATGCTGTATACAAACCTCCTCGGATAAACTGACGTCCTGTAATTATGTTATCCGTGTTATGTCGTTATTAATTTACGTGTCTTTAGTATATTTCTTACTGATAATATACTTTATATTCATATATAGGTCATTTTAAGTAAGTGATTTTAATTTCCATTAGAGTCCACTGTGAGTCTTCAGTTATTCTATTACTATTATCACTAAGTTATTATACAAAATAGAGCTCTCAATGCTCATTTTTGGATGAACTGTTCCTTTAAGCTTTCTTGTGAGTTTTTTTGTGGGGGGCGGTGGGGGCTCTCCCCCCCTTTTCCCCCCCCTCTTCCTCCTTTGATGTGCACCTCTGCCAAGATCCCGGGGCCTCTTAATCAGTTACAGCGCACATAGGCCCTGAGTCCTTCTCTCCCCCTTCCATTCTGTGCCCCCCCCCCCTCTCCTATGTTTCATTGTGGACTGTATCTTTATTGCAGGACACTTCTCCCCTCTTCTTAAACCAGTGACCCTGCTTTTCTTCCCTTTGTTTGGCCCTTACTTGTTTGGCTTCTGTTTCCTTCTATCTGTCTATATCTGTTTCTTCCTTCCTTCCTTTCACTTAATCCTTCCTTCATTCCTTCTTTTTTCCTCCTTGCATTCCTTCTGCTTTGTCGTCTTTGATCTGTCCACAATTTAATAATTTCATTAATACATTTTATTTTTTTTCACAAATTCCTCCTTTCCTTCCTAGAGTAGTACTATGTTCTCTTTCTAGCATTGTCCTTCTCTCTCTCTCTCTCTCTCTCTCCTCCTCTCTCCTCCTCTCTCCTTCTCACCATGGCTTGGTCTCAGCCTGGTGTGTCTGCACACAGTCTGTCTGGCGGTACCTCCCCGGTGAGAAGATGAATGTGTCGGGGGCAGCAGGGCGACGCCATTCTGCCTGGCAGAGGGGGCCAGCCATTGGGCGGCTATAAATTCAGCAGGATTAATAGAGGCTGCCCACTGGTGCTCATTGTTGACTGTCTACCCACCACTGCCCCTCCTGTGCAATCTGCCACAGGGGGACACTAAGCCACTTAAACACCCAGCAGGGTCACACAGGGTTCTGGCCTGCGGCTTGGCACAACGGACCATGGGCATTGCTGATAGGTCCCTGGTCCTGGTCCTGGTCCTGGTGACCGTTCTGTTCCTGGACCGTCCAGCCTGATGTCAGAACAAGCCCTTTTATTCCTGTAACAGACAGACAGGCAGGCAGACAGACAGGCAGACAGGCAGACAGGTCTTTACCCTCCTTGTGTCTGAGCTCTTCCGTCAGCATCGGGGCCCGGTGGTGAACTTGCAGTTGAGCGACACGCGAGCGCTCCACTTCCTGTCTCGGGGCATTGTGTTCCCGCCACATGAAAAGCAGCTAGCGGTGCGCGCCAGACTAGCCCTGCCAGATAAAAGAGGGCATTGAAGCTGTGGGGGGGGGGTGGAGACGGGTGGAGACGGGGGAACTCTAGGAGGGGGGGGAGATGGTCGGACAGATAGCATCCTGCAACGAGTCTGGGGAGAGAAGGGGTGTCTTTGTTTGGCCCCTACGGTCGGAGGTGTGCTTCCTTCCTTTGACGTCAGGCCTGCGTTTGGACTAGGCCCTGATTGATGTAAAGCAGGGGTTTAGTTAGAGCTTGACGGGATTGTCTACCTTCCGAACCCCCTCCCCCCTTCACACACACACACTCATCACAGTCCTCTTAACCTTTGACCTGTCTGTGGTGCATCCTGTCCTGTCGTCTATGTAATTAGACGTAACCTTGGTGTTGACCCAATCGTTCTGTCTTGTAAGAACGTAGCCTGTTCAAAAGGTATTGGTTACTCATTGCTGCCAATAATAACAAACAAGATGGCCACTTTTAAGCGGGGGTCTAGTTCAGCAAACCATCCTGCTTTACTATTTTATTCATTTAAATCTTAAAAAAAATAATACAATTGTGATATTTAAAGTTGGCTTGGCTGCAGAGACTGTTGCGTTTGATGCTAAAATTTAATCACTCAATCATTCTAACATAAATGTACCAGTATATTTTATTTGTATTCTTTTATTATTTATGCCTCCCCAAAATTAGATTTTGCTGGCTCCTTTTGATTTTTATTTTGTTTATTATTATTTGTCCTACGTTTTTTTTTCTAGATATTACCTATACATGCAGTCAACCAGTAGGGTATTGGGTTGATCTCAGCTACTACTGACCTCTATAGGAAATGTCCTTATTATTAATTGCTAACTGAAGACATTTTGCCCAAATGTCTGGGTTGGGACCACAGCAGGCACCACTACAGACTGTTCTGTCCACCGTAGACCCTCTGTCTTCTAACGGGCATGTGGCCAACTGTCTGACGCCAGCCCTGCCTGGGTGTTGGCTAAAGGAGGACTGGCTGTGAGCTCTCTTCTTTGCCGTTTCTGTCCCGTTGACCTTACTGTAACCCCATTGTCTATCTACAGTTACGTGTCCTTTATTATCTTTTAATTGTGAAGTTGAAAGAAGACTCTGACAAGTACTAATACTGTTATCACATCAAGGGCGTCAGTGTCTATCTGCTATTAACGGCTACATACTATGTTACTTAGAAGGACATCAATGGACAACAGATTAGTGGTGATTAGCTACAGAAATGCCCATCGTAGTACTGTACATAATCTAGATATTTGATGCTGCAGGGCATGTTCTGTTGTATGCATCGAATTGTAATAGCATCTTACCCCGTAACTGCCGGTAAAAAAATGACAGAAAGCTCCTTTTAAAGAAACAACCTCAAAATGTATTATATAAGTAAACGTTTGCTTCACAATGCTATTTGGTGAATAATTTGGGTAATATATATTCTGCCTTCAGTCCTATAATATAGACTTAGTTTGTGTTCATCCAGTTCCTGTGCGCTAATCTGTTGCAGAGGCAATCCACACCCGTACATCACAGCGCTGGAGAACCGCCCCGACTGCTGGTCCGCGCTGCTGCTAGCCATTGATGACTTCATCCAGCAGGCCGCTGACAGGCAAGGGCTTCCCCCCAGAGCAGCCGCGGCCTCAAGACAAACCTCGCGGAGGCCATAAACACAGCCACACAGCCCCCCCCCGCCGCCTTCACGCCACTCGTTTTACCATCGTGTGGGAAGCTATTAAGAAACACGTGTATAGCAAGCTATTCCATGTGAATGCAAAGAAAGGGTATTAAATAATTAATTTAGAAATCTGTCATAACATGTAATTTAACCCATATTCATCTCTGGTTTAAAAAACACGTTTATGTAAAACAAGCCAGATCGTCATGTTTGGCCCCAGGGGTGAGATCATTAATTTCTGGATCATAACTAGTCTATTCTAATCTCCTGCTCCCTGTCAGACAGCCAATCATGATAAGAGTATGCAAAAAGAAAGGAATAAAAATTATAATTGTACAAAAATAGTTTGAATTAAACTGTGCTAGGAATTTAGTTCCCAGCATATGAACACACATCTGTGTCTGTACATTTAATCTTCAGCAGCGCATGCTAAGGGGTTTTACATGCTAATGTGATGCAGGAATGAGCCGGCCTATGTGGCCATGCTGGCCCCGTTCCTGCGCTACCTGTACTGCCAGCCTCAGAGACAAGCCAGCCACACCCTCCTCAGACACAGCCTCCTCAGGGTCCTCTTGCCTGCCTGCACAGGACAGGGAGCACCGCGCCTAGAGGCCGACCAGCCGCAGACCTCTGCAGTGTCCGACAGCCTGCTCCGCTGCCTCTGCCAGCTGGTGCCACACTTGCGGGTGAGGGGGGGGAGGGGTTCTGTTGATTTGTGACTTCTGTCTTTCCTATGGAGGTCACTGCCTCTGTTTATAATGATTCATTCACTGTGCCACGGTAATGGCATTCAGTCGTGGTTCTAATTAGTTATTATTACAGAAATGCCCATTTAAAGCTACAGTACAGGCTTGAAGTTGGCGGTTTGAATCGTGGCTAAATCTATAGTAAGGGGTAACTGGCTTCTTTTAAACCCAAAAACAATAAACAATGTAAAAATGTTCACGATTTGTAGGTTAGCGGTTCAAACGTTATATAGCGGACGATTGCATGTGCATGCAACTGTCATTTTTGACAATACAGACTAGAATAGAGTTCTTATCCGGATTCTTTCAAGTGGTCTGTCTCTTCGACTGACCTATAAAAAAAAAAGTTATCTTATATAGTGCTTACTGTGTGTAATTGAGTGTAAAAGCTAGCTGTGCACTGCATGGCGAAGTTTATTGTATGTGTCATAACTAGATGCTAGCCTGCAAACAGCTAATAGACAGGTCTCTCATGAATGGGGGTGTAAATAAACAACAGCAAATGTTTTTTGTTTGTGTAAAATAATAGGTTTGTGTTAAGGCCCCCAATATACTTGCTTTTGTGCAACGCAAACACATATACAAG
The DNA here is from genome assembly GCA_027564835.1 of Typhlichthys subterraneus. Lineage (NCBI taxonomy): Eukaryota > Metazoa > Chordata > Actinopteri > Percopsiformes > Amblyopsidae > Typhlichthys > Typhlichthys subterraneus. Next base: position 8,925 of record JAODUH010054322.1, read on the forward strand.
TGTCGCGGAATGCAATGTTCATATACTTGCCTGTGTATCTTGCGTGTGCTTGGAGGATTTAAAATGTATCCAGTAGGACGCAGATCAGGGCCGAATCATCCCTGGCCGAAATCGTAATATTATCCTCGACTATACCTCTGAATTTCCACAACAACGGCATGGAGACATCATATAGATATTATTATTATTATTATTATTATATATATTGGTAATTACGGACTACTAACGGCTCTACTAACTTATCTTTGAAACTTCCTGCCTTTGTTGTTCTTTGTTTAGAATCAGCTGTTGATCTGCATGTCCGATCCTGATATACTGCCCCCACGTTCATGTGTTGGTTTGCAGGCTGCGCACACGCAGCGTTAATTTCTGAGGACGCGCACAAACTACGCTCCAAAGGAACGCAGGATACGGTCCCGATACGCGCCCGATACGTGCCCGATACGCGTGGTAGCCATCTTGCGTTCGCGTAGTTAAAAGCAGGTATATCGCGGGCTTTAAGGGTGAAAGCTAACAGGTAATGGCTACATAAGCTAACCGTACCTCCCTTCCTCTCTGAGCCTGTAGGTGGACAGTGTGGAAGCGGCGCTGGAGCTGCACGGCTTCGTGGAGGCTCTACTCCCTGCCTTGCTCACTTCCCGCGGGGACCACTGGCGGTCCGAGAGGGCCCGCATGCTCCTGCAGCTGCTGTGTGCATGCCAGCTCTGCCTGCAGCTGGACGCCGACTGCCGCCCGCTCCTCCACCTGATGCAGGAGCTTCTGGCAGGCTGCCAGGAGGTGAGGGTCGCCCAGAGCTTAGTATGCCACTAGAGGTCACGCTAGAGGTCGGGCTAAGCATCAGCATCTCAGACTTAGTGCTGTTCATGCCAGAGTGACCAACACAACCATGTCTTATTTATTCAGACTTCAATCAACCAATCTACCAACCAAGAGTCAACAGCAAAGAAAATGTGTTTGGCATTGTCAGAGAAGATTTGGCAAATGTTTTCGTGGGTGCAACCTACATTCGCAACTCTGCTGCTCATCCCACGAATGCATGTTCTTACAAATGTGGCGTCATTCAAAATTAAATAATCAGGCTTTTCAAAGTGATAAGATGTTTACAGAAATAATCTACCAAACACAATGTCTCCTTGCTTTTTGTGTTATGTTTATATCAAATGTTGAGCATATTGTATATATGACATTTAATGTTGCTGTGGTTAATACAGGAGTTGCCTTCAGCAGAGCTGCTGATGGGCGTGGCCCTGCTCCTTCTAGAAGCCTCCGCAGCTCAACAGACCGGCCTGCTGAGTCTAGGTACTGTAGCCAGGCCGGTCATTCACGCCCACGTGGGCCTCACCTCTCGTCTATAATCGTGCTGAGCACAGCAGGAGGCTAGCTCATTTCTTACGCCCCCTTCCGTCACTCTTTCCAGCGCTGACCTTAGCTCCCGACCAGGCGGAGAGCTCTCCCTGGGGGACACCCGTCCTGGTGTTGCCACTCCTGCATCTCATGTCCTGCTTCAGCCTCACAGAGCCCCTGTCAGACCCCCGCACCCACAGCAGGAACCTCAGCCTGGCTCAAAGTCTCCTGGACAGCGCTCAGAAGGCCACGCTCAAGCCTTCCCTGGTAATGCTAGGCTTTGCAATGCATTTCAATGTGTGGGGCGGAGCATTTGTTCTGATTTTAGCTTGAAGTTAGCAAGCGTTCCAGAGAATGACAGACCCTGCATTTAATAATGGCAAGGTATTATGTTAATGAATCATGTAAGGTAATCAGTTACTGTAATTACGGGCTACAATTTACCCACGAAGGCTTAGTTTGGATCCAGTGCTTCTCCAAACTGTAAAATACAGTTGATGTGTGAGGATGAGGGCTCTTCGGTGGTTTAGAACCAATACTAGCATCAATCTTTTGTTTATGTATGTGCATGTTTCACACCGTTAATCTGTTTTTGTCATCTGGCAGCGGTACCTTTATTGTCTCTGTTATATATCTCTAGCATTATATTGTTATATCTGTATATGATCAGCATACAGTTTGAAGACGGTCTCTGTGTTCCTTATGGATTCATTCCCAGATGTATTTATCCATGCATTCCTGTGTCGTATGTCCACCCCCCACCCCACCCACCCAGCCGGGCCCCCAGCTGGTGTACCCTCTCAGCCCCTGGTACAGCCAACTGCAGGTGGCGCTGTCCGTCCTGCGCCAGACGGACGCCAGCCCTCCTGCAGGGGCCAGCGAGTGGCTGCTGTCCGTCTCCTCCGGCCTGTCCTCCAGCCAGCACCTCCTCCCCTGGTCGCTCTGCCTCCTGGTGGCCAACTGCATCGTCGCGGGCCAGGCCAACGTCTGCCCCTTGGCCCTGAGAGCTGCCCAGGCCATCGCAGCAGCAGACCCCTCCAAGGTACTGTTATGTGACTGTGTTTTATTATTATATCAAATAATCGTTTGTTATTATATTACATACAAATATTATATATTTAATTTAGTTGTTTTTTTCCATTATAAAATATTATGTTTGTCCTGAAAAACTAAATTAATTTTGTTTCCTCCTTTAGTTAAGTTTGTTATATTAAAAAGCATGTTATTCCAATATCTAGACCTTTTTTATTAATCTGTATGAACAAAAATGATTGGAAAGCTGTTAGAAGGGGCAAAAAATTATAAATAAATAAAATAAAACACTATACAGATACAGTTTATTTAAATAAATAAATAGCATAGTTTAAGAATTTATTTATTATCTACGAAGCTATACTGTATATAAAATGTCATATGAACACAAAATACCTGTGTGTAGGTAACAGTTTGCGTAGAAATGTAAAACCTTAAAATGGTAAGATGCAACAAGACTCTTTCTTTGCTACTCAGAGGGGCTGCAAATGGAGTCCCTTTCTCACAAACACAACATGAAATATTACAATACATTGCGGCACCCTCATTACTCTGGCTTGTTAGGCGCCTGCAATCTACGCCTCTGCTTTTGTAATTGCTCCCAGGATGCTGCGTTTCATCGGTGGCATGGTGCGTCGGTGGAAGGTTATTGGCACTTTGAAGCGGGCTTTGGGCTTCCCTCATTGTTGGCTTGCACCTCAAACCTGCCTACACGTTGCTCTGAAGCGGCCCTAAAGGGTCTATTTTCTTTCAGTGACACGATAATGATTGTTTAGAATTCGGCAGGAAAAAAGCAAGCTATGTTTTTATTGCCGTAGTTGATGGAACAACAGTAATGATTAAAAAACTTCCTTTTAAGGGAAATTGTTTTTTTTTTTCTGGTTCCCATGTTTATCTAGCCTCATGAGACCACCCTGGTCTCGCAAGCTCCAGATTGACTTTGCCGTAGGAATCACTCTGGAGAGCTTGAGATCCTTGGTCCTTCAGTCCAGTAAACCCAGTGTGTGGCCAATAAGCATCTTTCTGACAGCTAGGGGAGTGGTTTAGGTAGACAGGCAGCAAATGCAAGTCTCGAAATCGACAATGGCGGTTCCTAAAGAGGTTTTCAACGTAGTGCTGCAATAGCATCAGTTTTATTATAATTCATTAGAATAGCAAAGAGCAGTTTTCACTCACACTTGCTTCAGCAAAAGTTAGCGCCGCTGATTAAGAGGTATGTTTTGAAAGCGCAGGTCTGCCCTTTTGAAGAGGATTCAGTGGACGGCTCTCCAGAGTTCTGTGTAAACAAACCAGCTGGCATGTCAGGGTAGCGGTCATCTCCGTAATGTTATTTCTGTCTCTCCATCTCTTCTCCTTACAGGTGCCATCCCTTCTTCCTGTTCTGCTGTTCAAGCTGGAGCGGGAGAAGGATCCGAACCTGTGCCACGCCGTAATGTACGCCTTGCCGAACTTGGGCACCCACAAGGTACAGTACATGGCCTACGTGGCTTCCAGTCACCGTTCTAGATGAGATGAGAACTCTCGCAGCAGCAGTTTAGAGTTACGATCCGTTACCGTGTTATGATCCGTTACCATGCCAACATGCAGTATGTAATGTAACGTGACATGAAAACACAATAACAATTCAAATGGAATTGCAGAGAAAAACACAGTAAGTAGCCCGTTTTCTATATACTAAAATGTGACATACGTTTTCAAATAAGTGTGTTTAGTGTGTGTTCGCTCACATACACAAAGTACGTAGTAAATACAGCAGCTTATATTAATAGTAAATTAGCAGGAAGGTCCATATCAGTTTATTTATTCCATAATGTCCCCTACATATTTGTGTCTTGTCAGTTATGCGTCCCCCAGGTGTTGCACACCATCAAGATGCTGGCTAGCACCCCCAAGCTGCGGGCAGTGGGACTGCGCCTCATGGCCGCTCTCTGGCAGAAAGAGGTGAGCAACGGTGTGTGCGTTGTCATCCTCTGTTCTTTGTTCTCATAGCCGGTCCAGCCTCACGTGCGTGTGCATGTGCGCGTGCGTGCGTGTGTGTGGTCCAAGAAGCGCTTGTTTTTGGTCTGAGATGGTGGTGCCGTAGTGTGTCATCTAGTGGAGAGAGTCACCCAACCCTGGTCCTGGAGGGCCTGTACTGTAGCCTGGCTGTGTGTTGTGAGTGTACTGTAGCCTGGCTGTGTGCTGAGGGCTGTCTGCCTGCATCCACCTCCAGGACCGCGTGTACACGGAGCTGCAGCGCCTGCTGGCCCCAGAGGACCAGCAGAGCGTGGTGCTGGGCAGGGAGGCCCTGTGGGAGCAGACCCTGGCCAGGGCCGCCTGTCTGCTGGACGTATGCAGGGAGAGGTCAGTGCCCCGCCTGTCAGATTGCCAGAATGCACGGACGCCACGCTGCGTCAACATGGAGCAAATCATAGTCCGAATGCGAATGATGCGCGGGCCGACCCGTAACACCCGCAGGTCGGGCGGGTTCAGATAAGCTCATCGAAAAACATCGAAGGTGCGGGTGGGCCTGGCTGTCAATAGATTAATCTGCATTAGCCATACCGGACTATAAAGTCGGGCCTAAGTGATTTCACGGGTCCCAAAAATATTATGGTGAGATTGTGAAAATCAATCTCACCATCAGCCAAATCAGACAAAGTTAACGGCAGATTCAGCTCCAGTACTAACCCCCTGGGTTATAAATCCCTGCAGAAACCATTGGGTGATGACACACACACACACACACACTTTCCACCTGTCTCCAGAACCAATCACACTCTCTCCTGCCTGATAGGAGAGCTCTCATAGTAGTGACACATCATTTTGGCCGATATTTATTGCCGATTTTAAATCCGTAAAATTGTCCGATACTGATTCCACGCATGTTATATATTATTCATGAATTTAAGATACATTTTTAATATAGGTAACACATGAAATTAATCATTCATATTTAGTGGAAATGGTCCGATTCCGATCCCCTGCCGACGGATCTCTTCAGGGTCTTTGCGCAGTGATTCCCAACGTGAGTGCTCTTCTTCCACCTCAGGCCCTACCAGTACGGTGGAGACATGCTGGCTGCCATCACACACACCCTGACCCAGTGCTCCAAGCCCGACCTGGCCGTGCCCGCCTCCCTCGCCCTGCAGGGACTGCAGGAGCTCTGTCGGGCCGAGGTGAGCGGATGAAGCGTACACAGTCTGCGTTTCCCATCCCATCCCATTGGAGCGTTTAATTCCTCTCTGTCTAAAAGGTGAAGTCAGCGATACAGTACACTTTGTGGCGTATTCAGCGCTAGCAGCCCATTCTGTGTTACATACAGTGTTTCTACATAGCCATGGCTCTGTGAATAGGAACACAAACAAAGTGGTGCGGACCGCACCACACAACAGTATCCTAGTCTTGGAAATGTGTGGGCCGGAGCTTCTGAGGGAGCATCCTATGGAATTGAAGGGAGAGGTGGTCTTGTTTTGATCGAGGTCAAATATCAACAATCTATCTCATCTATCTCCAGAATCCCTGACTCCACCTTTTTATCTGAATAAACACCATTGGTAGGGCAGGGTGGTCTAGGGGTCTGGGTGTTGGGCTCCCAGCCGGAAGGTTGAGGGTTCAAACCACGGTTTTGATATACCTGTAAGCATCCTTGAGCACGATTGGTCGCACCTTGCATGGCAGCAATCAGTGTATGGATGGGTGAGTGTGAGGCATAATACTGTAAAGCGCTTTGTGAATGCGATCCATTTACCATGCTGAAAAACAGTAGGTCACTTTTCTTTTTTTTTTCAAGACTAAATTAGGAGTTAGGAGGTGCTGTTGTGTAACCGTGTGAGTGACGAACTGTATGTAATGCAGGTAGTGGACATCATCTCCACATGGGGGGCCCTGGGGCCCAAGCTGATCTGTGACACACGCCCACCCATGGTCCAAGGCACCGCAGAGCTTCTGGCGCTGGTGCCCCAGTTGAAAGTGAACTCCGAAGAATACGAGGTACCTGGTATTAATAGAGTGCACATGTACTGCGATGTGTGCCTGTGGTGTAGTCATTTATGTCCGTTTCTTATCATTACAGAGACTGAAAGAGGAGGTGGTTAGTTTTCTTTGGAGCTATGCTTTGAGCAAGGTTCGTATAGAAATCTACTGTTTTTATTTACAGTGTGTGTGATTGTAATGTGTGTGTGCGTGCGTGCATTTCTTGAATTTGTTACGTGTTGTATTTCTGAACTCTACAGTCTGTGCCTGAAAATGTGTATGGAAAAGTGATGAAACAAGGCTTTATCTGATCTGTGTGTGTGTGTGCGTGTGCGTGTGTGTGTGTTACTCCAGGAGCCAGAAACGGCCAGCTGTGGTTACAAAGCCCTGGCAGAATTCCCGGAAGCTGCACACACCGTCCTGCACCTCCCTGAGCGCGTAAGAGCGCCGGCGACCGTAGACAAATCTCACGTGCATGCGATGTGTGTGTGTGTGTGCACGAGCTGGCTCTAGCAGCAGCACCGGTGCACGCTAGGGCAGTAGCTGGTAGCTACAGTTGGGATGCATTTGCATTTGGTCAGGACACTTTGCACCCGTGGGTAGATTAGATTGGCAGTCGAGGAGTAAGAGCGGACCAGTCATCGTCAGTCTTGACGCATATCAAGAAACAAGACAGACAGTAGACAGGTACAAATGAACAGGATTACGTAAAGACACATTACAGTACATAGGCACATGCAGCACTTAAATACAGTACACTATTAAACAGTATAAAATACATAAACAGAACAAATTAAACTCTTTATCTGCGTCAGACCTGTGCAGGTAACCCATGTCAGATCACGCAGTGTTGGCTGGAAGTGAACACCCAGCACTCTCTCTCCATGATTGACTGGTTATTATGTCGTTCAAACGATATTGCCTTCTTCGGGAGAGTAAGTGCGGTAGGATCTTTACTTTAACACTTCTCTGTGCGTGCCTTCCTGCCAGGCACGACCTGTGCCGACGCACCCTGAAAGTGAGAAGGACGAGCAACAGAACGAGGATGAAGAAAAAGAGAAGGATCTGTCCGTCCCCGGATCGTCTTACGTTAAACTCCTGGGCCTCACCAACATGTCTGTGCAGCCCGGTACGAGTTCATCCCTATTTTTTCACTTTCTGTATTTGTGTCGCAGGATATTTCTATGTGTTTTTATACATGTTATCAATGAGAAACGGAACATTGTATTTTTTCCTACAATTGTTACACTGAAACCACATTAAAATCAACGTTAAACTATGATGTGTTTTCTCACTTTTCTGAGATATATTGAAATAAAAGTTTCAAAAGTCATCTTGCTCTGTTCATAAGTTTTCCTCCTTCTTTGTCTCAGCATACGAGGTCTTCCTGACCTCGCTGGTGAGGCAGGAGATGACCCAGATGCCCCGGGGAGTGTACCTCTCCGCCTTGAGGGGGGGGAACCTGCGCTCGGACCAGGGCAAGACCGTGGCGGGCATCCCGGCGTTCATGCTGAAGACCTACGAGAAGAACAAGCAGCCCGGGCTGAAGCCTGGACTAGCAGGTGGATATTAATGGAACTATGAAGTGTCACTACGGAATTATGCAATTGTTTTTAATTCACCACTTTAAATATATAGTATGGGATTGTAAGATAATACAATTTTTTTGTAAAGTTTCTCCTCACAATTTGCTAACTTACCGTTCTGTGCATGCTAAAAAAAATAAGCTGGTACTTCTACACAGCCCTGGCTCCGTAAGTAGGAACACAAAGTGGTGCGGACCGCACACAGTCCTATCCTTAACCATTGCGTGGGGTGGAGTTACCACGGCCTACCTGTAGGTTGAGAGGAACTACTTTTTTTGCATTGTGGTGTAGATGACGTAATTGTATTTACTGTGTGTGTGTGTGTGTGTGGTCGTTCCCTTCCAGTGGGTCTTCTCCTCTGCTACGAGCTGCCCATCCAAACGGACCGCGACGGCCGGCCCATCAGCCGTTTCCTTGTCAGTCGTAGCCGTAGCTACCGGCTGACGCTGACCGCCCTAATTCACGAGGTAGACCGTCGAAGCTCACGCCCCCTTTTCGTACCCTTCCTCCTACGCTTTCGCTTGTTTTAATGTCGAGGAATCAGCAGCTGTTGTTGTTGTTGTTGTCTAGGTAAACATCCAGCCCTCAGAGTGGCACCGTGCCCTCCTCTTGCCACAAGCATGGTTTGGCTTCATGAGCCGGGCCTTCCACACAGTCCTACAGGTGGGTGTGCATGTGTGTGTGTGTGTTTGCCTCAACAAGGGAGTATAGTCAAAACATTGGTTGTCTTGTTATTTACCTTTACATTTAAACCACATATCAGTAACTTTCATCCAAAGTGACTGAACTGGGTGCATGGTAGCCTTGTGTGAACCATACTGTAGAAATGTGCAGTCTCTCATCGTTCTACAAGCAGACGTCGCTGATGCAAGCTGCCATTCAGGGCAACGCCAGACTAAATAAGAGTAATGTTACGTGGAGGTACTGCAAGGTCTCCGGTGTGTTTGACAACAGGGTCGCCGTGCCGACCTGGAAATGCAGCAGAAACAAGGCAAGCAGAGTCCTGAAGAGCTGCAGTACAAACAGCACTGTGCCTGGCTCTGGTGAGGACCGCACCGCATGATCCTCTATACAGTATACATGATACAATATATAATATACAAGATACTTTATACAGTATACATGATACAATATATAATATACTTTATACAGTATACATGATACAATATACTCTATACAGTATACATGATACAATATATAATATACAATATACTCTATACAGTATACATTATACAATATACTCTATACAGTGTACATGATACAATATATAATATACTTTATACAGTATACATGATACAATATACTCTATACAGTGTACATGATACAATATATAATATACAAGATACTTTATACAGTATACATGATACAATATATAATATACTTTATACAGTATACATGATACAATATATAATATACAAGATACTTTATACAGTATACATGATACAATATATAATATACTTTATACAGTATACATGATACAATATATAATATACAAGATACTTTATACAGTATACATGATACAATATATAATATACTTTATACAGTATACATGATACAATATACTCTATACAGTGTACATGATACAATATATAATATACAAGATACTTTATACAGTATACATGATACAATATATAATATACTTTATACAGTATACATGATACAATATA
>JAODUH010054333.1:0-18504 GCA_027564835.1 Typhlichthys subterraneus
CCCCCCCCCCCCCCCCCCCCCCCCCCCCCCCCCCCCCCCCCCCCCCCCCCCCCCCCCCCCCCCCCCCCCCCCCTACAATGTTTCTCACAGGCCCAATGTTTGTAGGGCAGAGATAAGATGTCGGCTGAGTGGAATACTGTACACTACAGGATCTCAGAATGTCAAACTAGAGCTTTTGGTGAACCAAGCACAATTCAAACGACTTTTTCAAATCTGGATTGCACTGGCAAATAAACCTTTTAGGCTATTAAGCGCTGCATCACCCCTGGTCTTCAAACATGGCTGAGATCAAGCTGATTTTAATTAGCCAGGCCTTTGGATGGCTCACAAGTGCTGCTCAAATCTCATTGGTTTGCAATGTGGTCAGCACTGCTTCTCCAAAACGCATCATCTAATTTTACACGAGTTTCAGTGGAACTACAGTATCAGAGCCAATGACCATGGCTTACAGATATATGTACTTTCATACATTCAGATTGAGCTCTAAAGCTAACACACCTTTTTACATGTTGGAAGTGTAATGTAGTTTGTAGCATGTGTTTAAGCATGGCCACACCTTTGCCCAGCTGGGAATGTACATTAGTGATTTTGGTGTAATGCATTTGGATAGAACCATTTTGAATACATTTGACTTTACTGGTATGCAAAATGCAACAGCAAGTAGCACTAAGCATTGCTGCAGTTGTAGGCATATTTTATCAGCTGACACACTGACAACCAAATAACCTTCGGAGGATTAGCTATAGTAATACAGACCGCTATCAGTCATGTAAAGCTCTCGAGGCCTTTTTATTTTTTATTTTTTGTAAGTAGGCAAAGTGGAGAGGATGGCGTATGGTAAAATAATTTGGCATGGAATTGTATTTCCAATGTTCTATGCACTAATGGCTTAATATAGTGTAGTTGGACTCAGTTCTCCACAATAAAGGCAAAGAAGCATATTTCAAGACACTGAAACAGTATTTATGGATCGTCAGCTGAAAATGCTAATTAATTACATCCCAGGTGTTTTAGTTTCACAACATGAATAAAGGCATGGTCACTGTCATCTTCATTCAGGATTCAGGAATGACTTCAAATAACTGCGTCTCCAGACTAGAGAGAGATAGTCTTTCTGTTTAGCCCTGCTCAGCAGATCCAAGCTGGCTGTAGGCTATGTTGTTCAACGTGACAGGCCTGAGCTAAAGGGGACCATTGTGAAGCTGCTAAAGTTTCACCGGGGGTCCTGGGGCGGGATCCTAATTAAACACACAGACAACTCAGTCAGCAGTTGTTATTCAGCGGTCCAAGTAGATGTGATGAGGTCATACTATCTAGAATCTAGATAGATGGGTATCTTTACTGCTCCCCACACGCACCCCCGATTCTAAAACCTAGATGGAACCCTCCATTTTACATTAGATTTTGAAGCCAGAAAACCTTTAAAAGGGCACTATAAATGTACATTTGTATAACTTCCATTATAATGCATTGTTTCTTGAAAGCGTTTCTTGACTTTCCCTACAACGGTTTTGGTTTGGTTCGGGGGGTGTTGGTCTCATGATGTTGTACAGCCGAAGGGCCGTAACAGGGCGTCAGCTTATGAGGGGCAGGGTGGGCCTACATACAGGGAGGTGACAGATGGGACCACCCATGGTCAATACTCCTCGAGCTACTTTATGATCGGCCCTAAAAGGCAGAAGGAGGAATTCACATTTATTCTGAAGTACTGCTAGTGCAGCTAATACATTTATGGAAATGACTACACGCACCAGGAAATAGGAATGGGATATTCTGAGTTGACTTTGGGTGTTGTTGTATGCTTGCTTGGCTGGTGATATGCTAATTGGTAGATAATATGTTCTATCAGTTTCTCCTATTGGCACTGTAAGAACTTTCCAGCACACTGGTCAACCAATGTTCATTATATTACATGCGATTAGGCAATACAGGCAGCCCACTGAACTGTGTAATTGCTGGTAATAGCCTGACACTGAAGAGACCTGAAAGCTGACACATAAGGTTGTTAAAGTTATCAATGCAATGTTATATTGTAGCATGGCTGGTTACAGGCACGGATAGCCGGAGATTCTGCACTTAAATAAATTGCAGACATTAGATAGCCGAATAACATTTATTTAATTAGATTAACATACGTTTGTGTAACCTTTTTAGAGCAGTGTAAATGTAAACCTGTTATCTTGGCACCTGCACCTTTTGCACAAGGTGCTTGAAACGAGCTAGGCCCGGTTCATGAATCACCGACCTGACCCGGGCAGATGCCAACCCATCTCATCATATAGGCAGCAGGTGAAGTCATGGCAGCCGTTGGTATATAAACGTGCTGACCACTGGTTGTTGCACTCTCCGCCAAAAAGAGAACGCCACCAAGTGCAAATGGCAGGGCACAATACAATTTGTTTTGGCGGCAAGTGCTACATATGTAATCAGGTCGGTGGTGGCATCTTGGCAGTGAGCTTAGCCACACACACACACACACACACACACATCATCCCTATTTTCGTTGTATTTTCGCTGACAACATGTCAGCTGTGGTCTGCCCAGTGCATTGTTTGGCTAAAGCAACAGTTGTATTTTGTGTGTGTGTTCAGGTGTGTTGTGCTGACATCGGCATTCTGGGAGTAGATGCACGCCATCTTGATTTAATAATGAGATGTTAGAGCCTTTGTTATTCTTAGCTAATTGTTTTTTAATGTTGTTGCATCATCATCATCATCATCATCGCCGGGCTTGCCTGTGCTCTGTTTGTGGCATGCGTGCACACATTCATTTGCGTGTATTTGTGTGAGTGTGTGGCACGCGCAAGCTTGCGCACGTCACATTGACTGTGCACCTGCTCCTGTATTCATGAGGTGTGTGTGTGTCTGTGTTGCCTTGCAGCTGTCCTGTTATTATATAAGTGGACTAATTTGTGGCTAATTGGCCTTTTACGATGGTGTGTGTGTGTGTGGGGGGGGGGGGGTTAGGGCTGCTCTATAATAATAGATATAATTCAAATAATCAAATAATTTTGGTCTATTAAAATCACGATTATGTGACTTTGAAAGATGTTGAGGTTACTGCAGTTATTAAACAGTGAAAACTGCTTCAACTGTGAACTTTCCCATAATGCTTTTCCTGTTGATCACTCACTTTCACCCCGGTAGGAGCAAAATTGTGTGGTCATTCAGAACACAAGACAAAATTTGTTTGTTGATTACATCGTTTTAGTAATTGTTCGTAGGCAAAATTGAAATCACGATTCAAATGTATTGCACAGCTCTAGTGTGTGTGGGGGGCGTTCTGCTGCTATGGAAGCAGCAGAGATCCAGTCATCATCTTGACATCTGTTTGGACAGGAGACCCGCGGTGTCATCTATGTATCTAACTGTTAGCCGTGCCTCCCCCCAGTCCCCCCGAGGCCCTTCACATCAGCTGTGTGTGTGTGTGTGTGTGTGTGTGTGTGTGTGTCAGTGTCAGGCGAGCTAATCAGTGGCTCTCCTCTGTGGAAGTGCAACGCAGATGGCCGGGAACACTCCTTTGTCTCTTTCCCTGTGGGCCAGCCAGACACAGATTGAGGTGTGTGTGTGTGTCACAGTGGTCTCCAGGGCTGGATCATGTTTCCCCGCTGTGGAACGAGGTACTCAGACCCCATGTGCAGTACTAGAGCACCGGCCACCGGAGGAACCATAACTGCCTGCTAAGTGGTCCAGGCGTTTAACCCAAAGACGTGTCTCAACTCCGCACACAAAATTCAAAGCAAATTGGTTTTATGTCCCTTTTTTATTGGATTTTTCATTGAATTTGTCCAGTATGAGATAAATCAAGTCCTGTTTTGTATGAAAGGGTTTAAAAAAAAAAACTAACATATGATTTAACCTAAAATGCCTCTTTAGCAACATTCGGTGATGGTACAAGTCTACATTGTTGTATTAGGCCTAGGTACTGTGGCTTATGTTTTGGCTTTCAGTAGACTAGAGTAGGTGAACATATTTTGAACGTATGAACGTATTTTATGTTGTGGTCACATTTTGGTTTGGATTTTGAAAATAAACAAAAATCTAGTTTGGTGTAATTTCTTTGTCCACCCATCACAATTCTACATAATATAAGCGCTAAAAACTATGTGTTTCTTGTTGGCCATCTTCGTGTGTGTTTGTACAGTAGTTTAACCCCCCCACTCCTGCCCCAGCTTGTTGAGCTCCAACTGCTGTCACGGCAGCACAACTACCTGGAATATTGATTCCATATCTTTCCAGGAAATAGCTGTGCATGTAAACTCCAGTTGCATATAGCAGTAAATCAAGGTTGGGAGGACATGCTTGCACAACTCGTTGCCGGCGTTTAACTTGGCTTCCCTGTGCCAGATCTCTCACGTCTGTGCAGAGTCTTTTTGCTGTTGTTTATTTAGTTTCTTTCCTTAATTTAGCTCAGGGTGTGTGCCAGATGTCTGTCTCCATCTTAGCTGTGAAGCCATGGCCTGACCTCGGCCGTGCTTCTGTGAAACCACCGTGCGTGTCTCAATTGACGTCTCCTCTAGGCACGTGTGAAACGAAGATGGATTTCAGATCTAATCTTTGGTGCACGTTATTTTAAATGGCTTACCTTTTTGTTTTTTTTTGTTTTTGTGTGTGCGCGCGCTGTTTGTTCTTCACACGTTGTGCTGATCGGTTTACCCGCTGACTTCCTCTCCGCGTCCACTGTAAATGTGGACTTTACACTGTCTGCATCATAGCCCTCCTTTGTTTGCGATTCAGCCACTGTCAATAGTTTGGACACGACACTCAATAGGCAATAAGGAAGACAGGCCCATATGGGCAGAGGTGATAAGACACATTGGTAAACCTTCTTCTTTGAGGTCATTGTCATCCAATACATTAAATTCATGTAAACGGCGACCCTGACTGTTATGTCCCCCCGCCACAGCTGTGTCTGTCGATGTGCTGTTGCTATGGGTCACCTGCGTTGCATAAGCGCTATTGTTTTGGTGTGGAAGCAGCCCACCCACACATTGTATGTAGGTAGCTTTGAGCAGCCACTTGTGGAAATGGCTCACTGGCTGATGTGGACGTTAGAAGTGTGTTGGTCTGTCAGTGTTGACACGGTGAGCTTGTGTCAGGTGGCTGTACATTGTTTTGATACTGTAATTCCCACCCCACCCCCAGCCATAACCCATAGGTAATCAGAAAATGTGGTAATGCAAATCAATACATTATGATTCTGCACAGGTGGTGACTATTTTAGAATTAATAGTATCCACTGAAACGGAACTGTCTACAGACCCTAGATGGGAGCAGTACATTAGTATATGCCTACTGTAAATCTATGATCCTGTGTGTGTGTGTGGCAGGTTATTCAGAGAACAATTGCTGCAAACAAATCAAAAGAAATTATGTGCCATTTAACTTGTTCAAATGTCGTCATGGGGAGCTTGGTCGTTTCTGTTGTCATTTACCTCAATTCATGGTCATCATAACAATAGCCTCCAACTGTAGACCAGCTTGTATAACCACATTTGACTAGCACAACTAGGTGAGAGAAAATTGATATTTAATTCCTTTTAAGTAAAATATTTACACCCTTATCTTTTTAATATGGATTACACGAGGAGTGATTTAAAACAAGTTCAATAAAATTGTCACATTCATAATTTGTCATTTTTTATGTCTATAAATTCTGGCAGTGGTAACGCTCTCCTGGTTTAAAGGCTCCCGTGTCTCAAAGTGCATTACAGACGCCTACTTATTTGACCACTGTTTTCCATATGTAGACTCACTTGGGGATGCGGGGCCAAAAATATCCCAGCACTCCGATGCTGTAACGGCGTTTTCCATGAACACGCATCAAGAAAAATTACTTTGAAATGTATATATTATTTATGGCCCAGAACAGAAGCTAAACTTGGTAACTGCATGGTTGTAAGCAATATGTGGGTATTTTATTAAAGTGTGTGTGTTGTTATAGTATGACACATCATTAGGTTTACAGATGGAAGCATATGCACACAGTAATGTGTCCATATGTGCGCTGTTTGCTATCCACATTATTTGGATTCCAGCTAGACCCTTCTGAGCCATAGAGGCCTTGGAACAACTCTGCCTATTAGCCTGAAACCATTTTACACAGAATCAAAGCCATTGTCTAGGCCAGTGAAAGACTAGATATTACAAATAAGAATTAACTGAAAGTTACCACCCTGGCTTTCAATACATCATAACTTATTTATTAGCTGCTATGTTCATTAGTGAAACTATTCCTTTCAAGGAGGTTTTGGGCTCGCATGGAGCCACAATACAGCCGTATAACATGGCCCTTGTGTTTGTTTTTCTCATTGTTTGCATTCCTGTCTGGTACTTCCCATGACTTGGGCTGCGGTGGTTAGCCAGGTCATTTCAAAGGTCTTCATAGTCATTGTTGAGTGCCTGTTGTCATGGTATGTTGATAACGCACATGGTTGGCCCCATTAAAAGTAAAAAAAGGAGACCAAATAATTTGCTTCCCACTTGAACTTTTAAACTCGATGCATGTGTTTCAACTAATGGAATGCATTCTGCATATTATTATAGTATTATTGATAATGGTGACTTAAAGGTTGCAATGTGTGGAGTGACGGGTGGGCGGAGGGATATTATTAGAAAGCGTTCTCGAAAATGACTAACCCTGCCTTTTAATTGTTGATACCCCAACATTGTGTTGTATAAGTTATAACTCAGTGTGTACACTACTTCATTGTTAATTCTTAGAGCTACTGGTTCACCCAATATCTCTTCACAATTTCCATGCATGGCCCAGGACTGCACTTTACGATCGCTAATATTTCAGCGTGAGCGGTTTATTTTGGCCCTGTAGGTGTACCGGTCCCCTCGCTCACTGTGCTCCCTTCATTCAGCTCTTCTGGCTCTCGGCCGCTGCCTCATTTCCTGGTGGTTTAGTGTGGGGTGCAATGGAGGGGTCTTCATGCTGACACTCACCATCATACTGCCAGTCAGACCCACAATGCCTCTGTCTGTTGTGTCCCAAGGCCCAAGCCACGGCAGCCATCCAGGTCAGCCTGAGGTCTGGTTCTTCCTCTTGAGACAAGTCAAGAGACGTTGTGCTAAACATGGCTCCGTGTGTGTGTGATGGGCAGGGTGCGGGCCATATACAGTGACTGAGACCTGTTTGCTTGGCTGAAAGTTTGGCGACGATGAGCACACTGTTCTGCTGACTGCAAACTGTTTGTTCCATAGATGTTCATACCATTTCCCTTTTCTCTATATTTATGTTAGTTATTTGAGTGGCGGAAAGACAAGTTGCAGAGCAGGAGGAGGACACTTTCTGGACAAATCACAATCCAGTATGGTGTATTTGCACACGATTAATTGAAATGTGTTTTTAAAGGGCTGTGTGGCATGTTTTTGCATGGGTTAGTAGAAGCCAGATAACCACGGTCTTGCTGTATGCATGGACGCTTGTGGTAGTAAATGCCACATCCCTTGTTTATACCCAGCCTGTATACAGAAGCAGTCGGTAGCCTACACCACATTGCAAAATATCTCTTGCCCCAGCTACGCCGCTCAGCTTGTCAACCCTTTCTAGAGGCTCATCAATAGACAGGGTCATGTGACTAATATGGTGATCTGAGGCTAAACTTGGGCTTGGCGACTATCTGTATTAATGGGCGTTTTAGTGTTTTAGCTGCCTTATTCAGATATTATTCTCAGTTATTATATCCCATGCTTTTTAAAGGATCAGATGGAACACTTGGGACGTGTGCTTCCCCTTGCAAAGGGATGGTAAAATACATTAAAGCCCTGTCTTGTCTGGCTCCTGAGGGTAATTGTATTAAAGAAGAAGACTACATGAAGCTCAGAGAGATGCTGGACATGTAAAGCCAGCTAATGACATTAACATGTCATTAGCTGGCTTTACATGGCTGTGTATTTCCAATACCACAGCATCGAGCCTGTGGTTGTCTGATACTTGGACAAGTAGAGTTCAAATGCATACTGTAGGATGTTAATTCATGTCTGTTAAATTGCCAGATGTGCCCACACACATTTGTGTATAAAACAGATCTTAAATCAAGTATTATAAAAAAGAAGGAAAAAAAAAGTCCATGTTTTAAAGGTGTTGTTTTTTTTTTTTTTTTTTTTAGAAGAAGCCGTAGTCAGCACAATAGGCTCTATTTCGAATGTCACCAAACTAGAAAACGGTTGTCATTGCTGCCGCTTATCAGAGAAAGTGGTAAATAAATTGGTTTAAACCTATATGAAAGCGTAATATTCACTCCTGGGTAATAGGATAACATGACGTAATCAGTGCTCATTTTGAAAAGTAATTATTACTTATAACGATCATCACTATTTAAGTTAAATTTAGAATGGACGAGTGTCTGTCTGTGCGGCCGAGTGATAACAGCCGTGCTTATAAGTACGAAATATAACTGTAAATGTATTTTAAAGTAATAATCAAAACAGATATTCTACAAACTAAGCAATCATAAACATGTTCCTGTATGGTTACATCATGGTTAACATGCGATGGACACTGATGAATTTAGTTTTTGGTAGTTCCTGGAGGCATCTTCAATAAAATGATGCTGATTTTAGCTCGTAGAGCACCTAACCAGAAGCGATGCGTACAATTTTACAGAATGCGGAAATTGGTTTTGCATAAAGTTTATTAGAGCATTGAGATGCAATTTTACCTGAAACTCCTTTTTAAGTTTGAGGGAGGAGGACTATACCTCTGTTTCCATCTTATTAGTTCCACAATAAGCCGTTATGAATGCTGTCATTATCCCGGGCCTGATATTTATATATTTCCTGCCTATTTGCTGACCACACTTCCCCCTCATCGCACGCTTCTAGCAACACACTGTCACGAGCAACACACATGAAACACAGCTGCTTGAATGAAGAAGCTTTCTCTCTCGCGCTCTCTCGCTCTCTCCCTCTGCCTGTGTATGTGTGGCATCTGCCCACTCTAGCCACCTGGTCTGACGGCAGCAGGAAAGGGCCTCTTCCTCGCTGCTCAATAGCCATGCCACACGGATGTCCTGAAGAGACAGCCCTGCAACGACTCCAGAGGACTGGTCTATTCTTGGGGCCAAAAGGGGAAACTACCCCAGAGGACTGGTCTATTCTTGGGGCCAAAAGGGGGAAACTACCCCAGAGGACTGGTCTATTCTTGGGGCCAAAAGGGGGAAACTACCCAAGAGGACTGGTCTATTCTTTAAGCCAAAAAGGGGAAACGTGTGATTTGCGTTGCATTGGAAGTGTTGTGCATGAAGTTCCTGTCGTGTTGTTCCTGCATGTTAATTTGGAACCACAGCAGACTGGCTGGTCAAGTGTCGTCCGTCTGTCTGTCTGTCTGTCTGTCTGTCTCTCTGGCCTGGGCAGAGCCTGTCCTCTACTAATGGTGCCAGCAGCATACATTATGATGCTGCTGGCATCATTAGGAAACGCCACTCATGTCTTCCAGCTGTGCCGGGTCAGCCCTGAAGGCACCGCCCCCTTCCCTGGCTCATGGAGAATGGGGGGGCTATATTCAGCCTCTTACCTCATGCACGAGTGTGGTATTGTGTTCACCGCTGCCACGAGCACGTCTCCAGTCTAGCCAGATGATGGGTGTAATCACGGGAGCGTGCCAAAACACTCCTGTGCCGAGGGAGGCCGTATCCCGGACTACCCCCAACCCCCTTCAAACACACACACACACCAATCGGTCTTCACCACCCACTGGGAGTCAGGCCCATTTGGTGTCTTTTTTCTCTTTTTTTTTTTTTGTAAAACAATTGTTTTTATCATGGTCATCTTCTCTTTTATTTGTTTTTATCATGGTCATCTTCTCTTTTAATTGTTTTATCATGGTTATCTTCTCTTTTAATTGTTTTATCATGGTTATCTTCTCTTTTTCCCCATAAAATGATTTTCTAGGGGTGCGGTCTGTGTTGGCTAGTTGTATTTCTGCCCTTTTGTTTGCTTCCATGGTGACTAAAATGCAGCAGAATTAAGTGAGAGTAGTAAGAGTTGTTCTCAACTCATGTAAAGCATGACGGGTGTCGCGCTGAACCCTTTGTGTTCTCTGTAGCAGCTTGGCTGTCTTTTTCAATGTGTGATTATAGCCATTCGTATGAGGATCTTGATGTTGAAGGCTGCTGTTGTGATGGAGGGCGGGGTGGTGTGGGCGGGGGCGGCGACATTGTGGTTTACTTCGGCCAATAGCTGATCACTAGGCAACGCCCCATCCCTACTGTGTGACGGTTTTGCTCATTCGTCAGGAGTCAGGACTATGCCAGGCCCAGGGGGCCTACTCTGTCACAAAGCAGACATCTGCTGCGCTGCCCTACACTTTTCAGTGGCTGACGTAATGTTCCCCAGCCTGGTTGAGCTATTGGACAGGCAGAGGGGATCCTGGGGCTGTGCTATAGGGCTAGGCCTGCGAGTGACACAGGCCAACAGCAACATTCCATATGCAGTAATCCTCTCCCTGCTTTGTCGGGCAAAATGGACGAGATGACTTCTGTTGCGATGGCATCCCTGTCTGGGCTTGGCATGGGGAATACAGCGTGCAGGGGGAGGTTCAGTCTCTACCTACAGTCTCTGGCCCTGTGCTGCCGACTGAGTGTGATCGTGCAGAACCCATTACCCAGGCGCAGCATTGACTCTGTTCTGTGGCCTGGAATGCATGCATCTGGCTTTGCTAATAGCTGCTCGCTAGCAGTCAAGCATTTCTCACACCAGAGGTTGGCGGTAGTTCAGCTTTGCGCCACTAGTCCCACGGAGAGCCCACAATGATATCACGATGGCATTTATTCAAGGCCTTTTCATCTTTGCATATCAAACATTTTAATCCCCCTCTGCTAATGATTCATACAGTCTATCACACTTGGTCTTTTAATAACTTATTGTTTACATTAGTGAGGAACAAGCCCAATTCAGGCATTAAGGTTAAGTTTAGGCCTAATGCATTTTGACCACAAAATTCTCCATTGCAGGACTTCTGAGAGAGCATGAAGGAAGGGTGAATTTGTTTGGCCTTTGAGTTCAAATGTCAAACAAGCTTTCTTCAGCATCGCTTACATCACCTTTTTAATGTAGCTGTCTGATTTTACTGCCTGTCCTGCAATGACTCTAATGTGGACAGTTGAGGTTTAACTAAGGGTTTTCATAATGTGGGCTCGATGCCTTATCCACTTTACCTTGTCTCAAGCCATCGCTGTATTTTCTCAGATTGCTTGGGTGGGTTGCTCCGACTATCCAGAGGTGAAAAAAAAAAAATGGGGAAACTACATGCAACATTTCCCTTACAATCACAGCTATTATTAGTGGTGGCTTTGGAAAAAATTCCTGCGTAATGAATGTCGAAAGTACAGACTGGGGGGTTCGCAGGCTAATTTGAAGTCTCGAGGGCTGTTGGAGGAGAAACCTGGAACTCTGTTCCAAAAGCTCTATAGCTGGATGACCGGCTGCCAAACGGGGCCTGTAAAGAGGCCATGGCCTTAGCGTGGTCCCAGTCGAGGCCCTTCTCTACATGGGTGTCATTTGTAAGGGGTCAAGCCTGCAACGTGGCCCTACAAAACCCTTGGCACACTAACTGGCAAACAATCAAACGGTCTCTTTTGCATAAAGAGAAGGACAATGGTGCTGACAATCCATTAATTGTCAGTGAAACCTCTAATCTGTCCCACTTTTTCAGTGTGTCACCATCCAGGAATGCATGTTAACAACAACAACAACAGGCGTTTAGTTTGTAGAACAAATGCCTCCATTATTTCATAATGTACAGTTACTTTACATGTAACTTAATGTATTTCTTAATTTTTTTGGTTGTGGGGTAATGTTTACTACAGCTTCAACTACATTTAAAATATATCAAATTTTGTCTGTAATAATTAAGGAAAAACTGACTGACTGAAGTCTTGCTGTACAGGAAAGTGAAAGTTCCAGTCCGCATAGACAATCTGTGACGGTCATAGATGATCAGAATCGTTCTCCTATTCATTGCAAGTGCCTTATAGCATTATGCAGACAATGGTCAAGATGCTAAGCTGTCAAACACCTCCCCCCCCCCCCCCCAAACCAGATGAGGATATAAAGGATATAAATGAAGCTTAAAGTTCCAGGCAATCCAACGCGCAGATCATTCCCACAGATTCAGCCTAGTTTGTAAGAGAGTACATGCTATTGATTAGGCCAGTCTGCATGCAGCCTGACTTTGTACAATGTCGGCTCTCTGTATATTCTGCACCACGGTCTCTGTGGCAGACCCTGGAAGACCCAGGATAGTGGAGGGTGTTCTGACGACTGAGTCACTTGGAAAGCTCCTTTGTCTGAACTAGGTTCACATGGGCATTTCTCTACAGCACACTGTTAGAAGAGGGCAAAGCAAACACGGACACAGTATTTATGCTTTCACCCCCAAAGCACAGATCCAGGAACAATTTAAGATTGTGATTTTGGTTCAAATACAGGATCTGAATTTGCACACCATAAACCAATTGTGAATGGTTATTGCCACGTGTGTTTCAGCTATGCTTTGGCAGATGAGGCCTACCGATCTCTGAGAGACCAGGACAAAGACCAGTGCATTCTCATCACGGGGGAGAGTGGGGCAGGTAAAACGGGTAAGTGCCAACCCCTTATGTTTTCATTACATTTTTAATTAAGGTCAAATTTAAGGTTTAAAAGTTATACGATTTGGTCTCTGCTTTACATCAGTCTGGGAACTAACATTTTAAATGGTTTGTCAGCAATGGTACCGAACTACCGGCCAATCAGCAGCGTTCAGATGGGTAGTAATTAGGATGTTTTTTTCCAGTCTAGCCAGTTTCCCCTCAGGTACTAGAAGCACAAGCAGCCATGTACTGTAATCCTGGGTCAAATACAAAGGGTTGTTCAATGTATGACAGTGTAACCTTATCTTGCCAAGATATTAAGATAAGGACAGTACAATGCCTTCGCATGAATGTAGTTTATAGTATAGCTGTTCCCTGTGAGATGTTTTACTTTAAATGTTTCACCCTATCGCTACCCCATGTATGTTTTGTTTTCTAGTAATGCAAATTTCTAAGGACCCTTTAACAAAAGCAGAATACTCAATCATTAAAAGCAATAGAACAATATAATGGGAAGTAATTAGAATTATTTGCTTGGCGTGCGAGCCCTTTTGATATGACATGAACCGTGGAGATGGACGTTTTTTAACTTGTCTTATTATTGACTTGAAGGTGAAGGCCAAAATACAGAGTGCACATGGCTTTGAAGTGGTGGTTAGAGTGGTGTGAGCATATGAATGCTATATGGTCAGGTGAAGAGAGCAGTTTCAGCGACACGACCAGGGTGTATACTATTTCAAACCAAAATTTTCTCTCTCCAATGTTAGATTGAACCACATGGAATGTACTTCACATATTGACGAGTAAATAAAGCTGCATTAATTTTTATTTCTATAAAATTATTATATCAGTGGAGCATGTTGTGAAATCATGTAGTACACGAGCTGGCTGTTTCCACCTCATGTCCCAAGGGTTAAAATAAAATGTTAATAATAATCTAACAGGATGAGCCATGTCAGGCAAGGCAGCGAGGGTTGGGTTTGACTAATCTCCTCATCAGCCGTGTAGCCTTGTATGGCAATAAGTCTGCCAACAACATGCCTTTCTATCTGATACGGTGCCTCCACTATTTGTGTTGTTATCCATATCTCGTCAAATGTTTGGTTCTTGCTGAGATGACTTTAGGACCGAGGTCGCTATCAGATGCCAGCGTAGCTCACCGGAGACGCAGCATACTTCTGATGTCTGAGAGAGATACGACCCTGTTTTGTTTATCGCCCGTAGGTGCAAAGCATCTTCTTAGAAATGATAGTGTGTCGGTGGGCTGGCTGTAATCCCCCACGCTGTCCTGTAGCCAGTGCCAACAGCTTCTTTTCTGCCCATCTCCATTCCTGTGTTGGCACTGTGCTAGGCCCATGCTGTCCTACTGTACAGGAGCAATGGCTCGGACGTCACTTGTAATCCCAACCAATGACACGGTTCCGCCAGACAGCACCAGATACCCCTTTTAAGCCACGGTACTTTTCCGATCCGGGAAAAGTGCCTTCGGGAAAAAATGTTCCATCCGCACGAGCATGGACACGCACGCAGCTGGCCTCAGCCGCAGACACCAGAGGGGATTCTGGGTAAACCGGGGAGCGAACTAGGCTAAAGCGAGGGCCTCCTGTTCCCATAGATGCTCTCTTGGTTCCCATTAATGTTGCATAATATTGATGATGGTGATAAGTTGATGCAATAACGGTCACCATCTAACTAAACAGGCGGCCGTCTGCATACGGGGCGTGTGAAACAGGGGCTCCCAGAACGAGCTCTTTCCCTGCCCCAGCCTTGTCTCTAGGGTGGGTGACGTAAAGGGGGATTTTTAAGGGATGGAGAGTGGGTGGGCATGTGCCTCAGTCATGTCTAACATGACCCTTGACCTAATTTCTGTGTGTGTGTGTGGTTCCAGAGGCCAGTAAGCTGGTGATGTCATACGTGGCTGCCGTGTGTGGCAAGGGCCAAGAGGTTAACAAGGTTAAAGAGCAGCTGTTGCAGTCCAACCCCGTGCTGGAGGGTAAGTGAGGAGGCAGATTCATGCCATCCACACGGAACTAGCTTTACCAGGGCTGGGCATTGCTGTATGTCTTTTAAATTTAAGATCCAATATTGATTTTGTAGCAAAAGATAATTTGTGGAATAAAATAACTAATATATAAATTCAATATTTACAAGTGAAACTTCCATTGTTTGTTTTTGTTAATCTGGCAAGAATTGTAAAAAAAATAAATAAAAAAATGGAACGAAAACTGTGATAACATAAATAATTCCATTAACTTGTTTGCATATAACTACAGTTGGTGTGTACAAACACTAGTTCAGTTTTCTTACAAGCGTAGATAACCTAATATAGGACTGGTCTCTGCATTTCAAGGCATTTTAAAAAGTCTTTGCTTGTCTGGTTTGGCAAAATGTTTATTAAACACTGGTAGATGTAGATAACCCTGGTACTTCCAAAAATTCCTGTGCGATTACGTCTTTATTTTACTTTTAACATTTAAATCAACAACCGCTTACTATTGCTAATAAAACGGTAACCCTTTCAAACCTCTTCTGCTCATGTAGTTATATTGTTGTCCTTTATCATAGAACCCTAACCCCGCCCCCCCCCACCGCCTTCCCCCACACAAATACACACACACACACCCCACTCCTCAGTGTTGGCAGTGAGACAGCTGTGTTTTTAATTGGGGGGCAGTAGACAGGAAATGCCCATGAACAATGAAGCGGTGCACATCTGTAAGAGCTTAGCTGCTGCGTAGATCCAGCTCTTTCACCGGGAGAAGCAGAGGCTACGCGGCCATATTGGGACCTCTCTGCCCTCTTTCGCTCCCGCTCTTTTATCCGGGTCTCTCGAGTCTCTCTCTTGGTCTCACCCTCACTGCTGTTTCGCTCTAGCTCTTGTTGTTGTTGTTGTTGTTTTTGTCTTCATTACCCTATTGTCTCTCCTTGCCCTCGGGCAGCCAGCCCAGACACTTCCATTGACAGTAAACACACTCATAGCAGCGTACGGGTGGGCGGAGCTAACGACAGGAACTTCAACACACAGAATCTGCATGGACAATATTAGCCTCACAGTAGTACTAGCTGTATATAACCAATATATTAATCACTTTCATACATATACAGTGAGGGAAAAAAATGATGTGATCCCCTGCTGATTTTGTACATTTGCCCACTGTCAAATAAATGATCACTCTGTAATTTTAATGGTAGGTTTATTCGAACAGTGAGAGAGAATAACAACAAAAGTCCAGAAAAATGCATGTCAAAAATGTTATCTGAATGAGTGAATTAAGTATTCGACCCCTCTCAATCAAAGATTTCCAGCTCCCATGTGTCCTTTATACAGGTAATGAGCTGAGATTAGCAGCACACTCTTAAAGGGAATGCTCCTAATCTCATCTTGTTGCCTGTATAAAAGACACCTGTCCACTGAAGCAAATCAATCAGATTCCAAACTCTCCACCATGGCCAAGACCAAAGAGCTGCCCAATGATGAATAAAACACAAAAAAATAAATTCTTCAAATAAATCTACCATTTAAACTATAGACTGATAATTTCCTTTTCATGGGCAAATGTACAAAATCAGCAGGGGATCAAACGTTTTTTTTTCCCACTGACTGTAATAACGTTGATTGACAGGCATTGTTTTGTGCCAATTTGATATCAGCGCGGGGTGACAATAGATTCAGATTCTGTTAAGCCAAAGCTCTCTGCTTAATCCACAGTCATGAGGTCATTAACAAAAATGTTTGAGCTGATCACATTTGACTGCAAGGTGAGTTAAAGGGACTTCATTTAGAGACATAAATTTGGCTCAATGTGCTTTAAAAAACTGGCTTTCATAGTAGGCTTTCTTTTGTTTTGTTTGTTTTTTTTTGTGTGTCTCCAATGTTAATTTCTCTAACATTTTATTAACCAGTTATAGTCTCATTGGAAATACATTGTTCCATAGTGACCTGGCCAAGAGGGTAGCAAGCACAATTTCAACAAACCGTACAATTCATGCAGTTGACAGTGACAAAGATGGAGAACAGTGCAGTAATAATAACTGATGGTCAAATTCCATGTCCTTCAGCATTTGTTAGAATTCTCCCAGTGTAACCACTTCAGACAAATTAACGTCCCTTTGTACAATTTTCCATGTTAACGGGGTAGCCAACTCGAACTTTTTTTTTTTTCCTAGAAATATGGGATAAAGTGAAATGGTGTTTAAAACTTTTTTTTTTTTCTGACTTTTTCCAGCCTTTGGAAATGCCAAAACAGTGAGGAATGACAACTCATCCAGATTTGTGAGTATCATTTATTGCATTGCCATGCTATGTCAAGCTCAGTAGCTGCTCCCTCCTTAAGGCTTCATTTGCTCAGGGTTCACGCGGCTGCAATCTGCTTCTTCTTCCTAGAAGTATTGCTTCCTAAAGCGTTTACTTGCATCAGTATGGGGCGTCTGCCAAATAGAGGTGTGTCTCGCTAACTGTGGAGTTGGACCTGGAACTGATGAGGGCATGTCTGTATTTCCATTGCTTGCCTTCGATAATACAAAACTAAGCTTCTTTTTTGGACACGCTAGGGCCTCATATGCCGTCATACCACACGGACACATTTAGCTCTAGCATGCTGAAACTCAAGACCAAGCCTAACCGTTTTGGCAGCCGCAGATGAATGTCTACTGTTTGCTTCTTCCATGCTGTTGGCTATTTTTATTTATTTATTTTGGCCAAGATTTCCACTCCTGTCTTGTTTCTGTAGGAAGAGTGACTCTGAAGTCCAATCCCTTGCACAGTTGAATATGCTGTCTTTAATGCAACGGGCATAATATGAGCACTCTTTGTTGATTTGCTGCCTGTAGCAGGCTGGGGATTTAACTTGAACTTGGATTCTGGATTGTCTTTTGACCTATACACTGTTGCTCATCAGCTGCAGAGGGTGGACATCTACCAAACGTAGGACAAACAAGCCACTGTCATTTGGACCATATCTATTATCATAAATGTACAGTCCCTGGTCTGGGAAACAAAGCTGGCATTATCTGTCAAAACAATTTGCTCATAACGAAAGCGCTAAACTTTTACAGTAGCTCGCAAAGGGCCTTACAATTATTATCTCAAATGTGACAAACACCCCCAAAATCTGCACCATGAATTAAACAAGGAAAAACTGTATTTTGGAAAGTTCTATTTCCTAGTTAACTTTATAATATTCATGTCATTACATGCCTGAAGGGGACAGGGAAGCTTACTTTATGGAGAACATTTAATTAGATATGCAGAATAAAGCAAAATGTAAAATGTTGACAGGATATATGGCAATAGGCTGCAACCAAATGCAAAGAAAGGCATTAGAGGCCTACACACAAACCAGGAAAACTCAGACATGCAACAATAATATGCACCAATATATGCTACAGTACACAATGGACAGATGCCTTAACTAGCACCAGCTTAGAGTTAGTTTATGTCCTATAAAAAGATTAATAAAACTACCAAATGAACTCTGCTGAAGTGAACTCATTATCTCTATTATATTTGAAGAATTCTCTGCTGTAATCTCCACAGACTAATCCAGAGGGAAACACTTTAGGAGACTGGTCTTAGAGCTACTGGATTATAAATGTATTTCCTTTAAGTTCATTAATTGAAATGATTTGATTTAGTCGCTGTAATAAAAAACAATCCTAAGGTTTTTTTTTCTGCTACATATGTTGCACATAATGTTACATAAATAATATCCAAAAAACTCCTCCTAGGTTAAATAGTATCTAGATCAGCAAGATCACATACCTTTCCCTCCCATTAAAAACACTTCTCTTCGTGCCTATGACTGAGAATTTTTACTTGGCCACACTGTTTAGCCTTATAACCTCCTATGTTTTTATCCTTATGTGTACTTTTGGATGTTGTAATTTTAATTTCTTTTAAAATGTTCCTTATTTTACTTAACCAC